>JAJOOH010072188.1:0-60215 GCA_029582605.1 Solanum gracilifrons
AAGGTAGGCCACAAAAAGAAGAATAATACCAAATTGTTTCACACTCTTCAAAGTTGCCTAAGATCAAATAAAGAGATTGCATCACTTAGTCAACCGGATCAACGGGGCAAATTTTAGGTGTTATCACACATGGTTCATGGTAAGATCGTCACACCAGGCATTGACACTAATGTCAAACAAGAGCCCACACTTTCGCTAGTCTGCAATGTTCCTAACAAGAGACACAATTTGCTGAATAACTAGTCACAACGAAATGCAAAAAGTTCACATATTGTCTATGCAACTTCATTTAGCCTCATCGTAGTCTCAAATTTGCAAGAGAACAACTACAATTAAATGCAATCCAGAGGGTCCAAGAACACATAGGAATTCACTGACCAAGTGCCACCCCCCACCAAAAGCACTCAACATTGTCCCCAATATGATTAGAGAATGGACACTACCGCAGAAAAAGACAAAAAGAAAAATAAAATAATAAAAGAAAACCATAAAATAATGATAAAATTCTAGTATGTGAACATGCAGAGTGAGGTAACAAGGAATCTTCATTAAGTGCCCAGTTGACGAGATAATAAACCAGTCACGAAATGAGTCGGCGATGCGCCCAAGGAGTGGCATCCCGCCCTTATTTCCAGTGTGTGCCACCTTTAGGATGGGCAAGTCAGTGAAGATACAGAAGTTCACCGAACTATCGACGAATCGCATACTGGACTTAGAACATTGCCGAACAATCACAGAGTTACGCTGCCAGCACTGAAGTAGAAAGGGCGAGGAAAGTTGGGTCGCCTAAGCACATCGGCGATTCGGCGAGTGATACATGTCTCTCGCCGAATATTCCAAAATCACAACCCCTTCTTTGCTATCCTAAGGCGAGCTAGGTCGTACTCGCCGAATGGCTTCGGCTTCACTTGAAAAATCAACACACATTATTTGAAACATTAATACTTGGGTTGCCTCCCAAGAGGCGCCTTATTTAACATCGTGGCACGACGTGTAAATGCCTCAATCATCTTCCAAGTATACCACCTCAATCAGAGAGATCTCTTGGCACTCGCCAAAGTATAACTTCAAGCGTTGCCCATTCACCTTAAATGCAAGTCCTTCTTGACCTTCAACCTCGATGGCACCATTTGGGAACACTCGTGTCATTCTAAACGGTCTCGACCATTTGGACTTGAGCTTTCCTAAAAAGAGTCTAAGTTGAGAGTTGTATAGTAACACCCAATCTCCTAATCTTCCACTCTAAACTCCCTCTTAAGGATTTTAGCATCATGCCATTTCTTCATCTTTTCCTTGTAAAGGGATGAGCTTTCATAAACTTTGAATCTGAATTCGTCCAACTCATTTAACTGCTCTACTCTCTCTTTTCAGGTCTTTGTCCAGTCCAGATTTAAAGCTTTCAATGTCCACAATGCTTTTTGTTCCAATTCAACTAGTAGATGGCAAGATTTACCAAAAACTATCTGATACGGAAACATCCCGATCGATGGTTTATAAACTGTTCGATATGCCCATAGTGCATCACCGAGCTTTCGAGAGAAATCTGTTCTGTTGGCATTCACTGTCTTGGCCAAGATGCTTTTGATCTACCGGTTTGACACTTTGACCTGGCCACTCGTTTGGGGATGATACACAGTTGCTACTTTGTGTTTCACTCCATACTTGCTCAATGCAGCTGAGAACCACTTGTTGCAAAAGTGGGATCCCCCATCATTAATAATATCCCGAGGAGTACCAAATCTCGCAAAGATGTAGCGTTTTAGAAATTGAACAACGCTTTTTCCTTCACTGTTTGGAAGTGCAATAACCTTCACCCATTTGGAAACATAATCTACAGCCACCAAGATATTCTTATTTGCAAACAAACTCACAAATGAGCCCATAAAATCTATTCCCCAAACATCAAATAACTCAACTTCTAAGACAGGCATAAGAGGTAACTCGTGTCGTTTGGACACTCCACCTTATTTCTGACATTGAGTGCATTTCTTAACAAACTCATGAGCATCTTTGTAGATAGACGTCCAGTAGTAACCACTTTGTAGAACTTTAGCAGTTGTACGTACACTATCATGATGACCTCCAACTGGTGAAGCATGACAAGCATGGAGAATTTCAATGGCTTCTTCTTCCAGAACACATCTTCTAATGATATGGTCAACACATTTTCTGAATAAATATAGGTCATCCCAAAAGAACTTCTTAACATCGAACAAGAGCCTCTTTCGTTGGGAGAAATTCAGGTCGTCCATCATTAAACCACACACTACATAATTGGCAAAATCTGCATACCAATGAGGTTGTTTGAGAGTTACGATGAATACTTGCTCATCGGGAAAAACATCATTTATGTCAATTTTGAGCTCGTCATTCTCCTTGCCTTCCAATCTTGATAAGTGGTCTGCCACCTGATTTTCACAACCTCTTCTATCTTTGACCTCAAAGTCGAATTTTTGCAATAGAAGCACCCACCTTATCAATCTTGTCTTGGCATCTTTCTTTGCCATTAGGTAACGCAATGCAGCATGATCAGTGTGAACAATTACTTTAGTACCTAGCAAGTATGCCCGGAACTTCTCAAACACATAAACTACCAGAAGTAACTCTTGTTCAATAACTGTATAGTTACATTGAGCACCGTTTAGAGTTTTTCTTACGTAGTAAATGGGGTGAAAAAGTTTGTTGCATTTTTTCCCCATTACAACGCCTAATACCGTGTTGCTTACTTCACACATTACTTCGAAAGATTCTGACCAATCAGGTCTAATGATGATCGGGGTAGAAACTAATTTTTCTTTCAAGCACTTGAAAGCTACCATGCAAGCATCATCAAAGTGGAATTTCACCTCTTTCTCCAAGAGTTTGCATAGAGGGTTTGCAATCTTTGAGAAGTCTTTGATGAAACTCCGGTAAAAGCCGGCATGTCCCAAAAAACTACGAACACCCTTCACCGAAATTGGTGGTGGTAACTTCTCAATCACTTCAATCTTTGCTTTGTCAAACTCCAACCCTTTTTGCGACACTTTATGACCAAGCACTATATCTTCCTTAACCATGAAATGACATTTTTCCCAATTTAGGACTAAGTTTGTCTCCACACATCTTTGGAGAACTTGTCCTAAGTGCTCTAACCATGCTTCAAAAGTGTCACCCACCACCGAGAAGTCATCCATAAATACATCCATTGAATCCTCCACCATGTCCGCAAAAATAGATAGTATGCAACGCTGAAATGTAGCCGGAGAATGACAATAACCAAACAACATCCATTTGAAGGCAAAAGTACCATATGGGCACGTAAAGGTTGTTTTATATTGGTCCTCTGGAGCAATGGAGATTTGGTTATAACTGGAATATACATCTAAAAATCAATACCAACTTCTCTCGGAGAGTCGATCAAGCATTAGATCCATAAAGGGCATGGGAAAGTGTTCCTTTTCAGTCTACGAATTTAGCTTCTAGTAATCCATGCATACTCTCCACCCAGTCACCGGTCTCATAGATACAAGCTTCCCTTTTTCATTTGGGACTACTGTGACGCCTACTTTTTTCGGTACACATTGCACCGGACTTACCCATTTGCTATCTGCAATAGGGTAGATCACGCCTGCGTCCAACCACTTTATTATCTCCCTTTTCACCACCTCTTGCATCGGTGGGTTCAATCTCTGCTGATGTTCAACACTTGGCTTACAATCACTATCAAGCTGAATTTTGTGAGTGCAAATACTGGGAGGAATGCCCACTATGTCAGCGATAGTCCACCCTATAGCTTTAATATGACTTCTCAACACTTCAAGGAGCAATTTTATCTGCCACTCAAGCAAATCAGCTGTAATGATCACCGATAAAGTGTTATTTTCCCCCAAGAAAGCATATCGAAGATAGGAGGGAAATCCTTTCAACTCTAGATTTGGTGGTTCTTCTGTTGATGGTTTTGCTATTCTCCTTTGTGATATTACAACCTTGATTCCCACCTCACTGTACATAGAGTGGGTGGAAACCCTCCTCATATCTCTTGGAGTTCCAACCTTGATTCTCCCCTGGCCTTGAGAAACCGGAGGAAAAACCCTCTTCAACTCTTAACACACCACATGTCCCCTTCATATGCTCTTGTAGAAATTTCATTTGGGTCAACATCTTCTTTGAAGTTTTAATTCCTCTCTCTCTCTCTTTATCAAGTTGTTCTTTGATGAGTCCACAATTTGGACTCATTTAAGGCTATATTTTTATAGAATTAGTGTCCTCAAATGCATATTTTGTCTCAATAATTGATGTAAACCCTTGAGTTTCAGGTATTTATAGTTAGAGACAAAACATGGACACTATTGGGCAAAAAGGAACAAAGAAAGTCTTAGGAATGAATAAAAGAAAGCCTGATGATTTATGATGTCGTTCATCGAATTGCCAATATCATTCAATGAAACGCCAAGTCGCCAAGATACCGCCTAAAGTTACAGAATGCTGGATCTAAAGTGGGCGGAAATTTGGCTAGCAAAAACCATATTTGTGTATCGCGGATCTATTTGGCGAAGGACAACCAGGTCTCCAAAAGTACGAAAGAAGATACAAGCAAGTGCTGATAGGCGAGTTGAAAGGATAATGGGCGAATCGCGGAGTCATTCGGCGATACCGACCTAAATCGCCTAAAGTTACAGTAGCCAGACCAAGAAAAAGCGAAAAATGAAGGCGAGATGTAGAGCAATCGGCGAATCGCCGACCTGTCAGCGATACCCGACTTACTTCGCCGAGTAGCCCTGAGCAGTGACATTTCAGACTTGTTTAAATTAGTTTTGGCTAGAGAGAGAAATGCATTCAGAAAGAGAGAAAATGATTATTTAGAGAGAAAACACTACCAAAGGGTTGGGGAGCGATTTTAGCAAGATTTTGAGAGAGATTTTGTAAGAGAGAAGATTATCAATTGAATTTCATCTATAATTCTCATTTTGTTCCCAACTATGGGAGTGATAATTAATTTTGATCTTTTTATTTTTGAGATGAGTGGCTAAAACCCTTTACTTAGGGTTTTGATCATGAAGCCAATTGTTCAATTTCTTAATGGGTGTTTGTTAATTGTGAAGAATGGTGCTAATTTGAAGTGGGTCTAAGTTTTTGCTGTGTTTTGAGATTGAATTGCGTTACTTCGTGTGTCAATTTCAGTGTTGTGCACTTACTCGAGAGAGAGGTGTGAGACCAAGGTGGAAATCTTAGCGTCCTTAGTGGTGGGTTTTCTTAGTTTCAGCTCGAGAGAGTAAAACAAGGAACCCTTCCTTTGTATCCATCTCGAGAGAGTGGATTTGATGAGGGTAAAGAGCTCATTCAATCAGTGTTGAAGTTCGATAGAATTCAAGATAGAAAAGGTAAATGTTCGAGAGAAAGTTACTTTATATATGGTTCGACCTACCACAACAAATTAGTCCATTATGAGTAGTAATGTTTACCCATTTTGTTGAGATTCAATAATTGGTTGATCAAGTCCCCGAGTTTTACTCTAATATTTGATTGCTTGTGTTGAGCTATAAGTTTGAATTGTTAGTTAAAACTCGTAATTTGAGATTTGAATATTAATTGTTTAAGAAATGTTTGGTTGAAGAGATTGTTATTGTACTTTTATTAAAGTAATTTGAAGGAAGTACTACTCCCTGTGGGATCGTCTCCAACTGACGTAGTTGGGTTATTATACTGAAGAACGATTGTTGGCATTTAGTATTGGATGAAATGCCACTTGAAACGTTAATCAAAATGGTTTCGCTGTCGGGGAGTAGCATTACTTAGAATTCTTTGATTGAAGATTTGACACTCTAAAAATTCGTTGGCTGTAGTCGAAGTAGTTTCGGTTGCGTTGTGAAGGTATTGGTTGGACTACGTGAAAGTGAACATGAGCGAAGAAGAGATGAATGACAGCCGAGCAGGTCATCGAGAAGGTATAGACGACATCAATAGTGTCTATAACCCATTTTAATCGGGTGGGATGGGTGCAATCTGCATCCCATGAACTGATGAGAGTACGATGTTTGAAGCCACTAGCACAACTCTTCATCTTCTCCAAATGAGGGGAATATATGGAGGGCTAGATCATGAAGACCCGTATGAGCATGTGAGAAATTTTACTGAGGTTTGCAGCCCTTTTTCAATAAAAAATGTGTCTCATGAGTCAATTCGGCTGCGGTTATTCCCACTGTCCTAACAGGAGAAGCTAATAACTGGTTCGCCAAGTTACTAAACAATTCCATCACATCATGGGAGGAGCTGGTTGTAGCATTTAACATAAGATTCTTTCCTCCATCAAGGATGATGAAACTTAGAGACGTAATTCAAAGTTTCAAGCGACGGGAGGAGAGACCCATCTATGAAACATGGGTGAGATTCAAGAAGCTCCTACTTAAATGCCCAACTCATGGGATACCAAATGATTTGTTACTTCAATATTTCTACCGGAGTCTAGATTCAGTTAATAAAAGGGTAGCTAATCAATTGTTACGAGGAGGAATAATGTTACAACCATTTGAGGTAGCTTCATTTCTTCTGGATGAAATGACTAGGATAAACCAAGCATGGTACACCCAAGAGGATCAGGTCTCTCCATTTCATTTTTGATTATTGCAAGAGCAACTTGATAAAAAGAGAGAGAGAGAGATGAGAACATCAAGAAGATGTTAACTCAAATGGAAGTTCTACAAGAGCACATGAAAGGAACATGTGGAGTATTTTGAGTTGAGGAGGGTTCGTCTTCCGGTTACTCAAGGCCGGGGGAGAATCAAGGTTGGAACTTCAAAAAATATGAGGAGAGTTTCCACCCATGCAATCAATAGCAAGGTGGTAATCAAGGTTGGAACTGTCAAAGGGGAGAAGAACCAAGAAGATATCATCAAGATTGGGCTGAGGAAGATGATTAATGGAAAAGGGATGTGATCATAAGGAGAACCATAATCACTCAAGTGAAAACCCAAAATAAAATGGGAGTGCAGGAAGCCCCCGGGTTAATGATTTATTATCACTCATACTTAATAAAGTTGAGAGGTTGGATGATTTGTTGAAAGGAATGAAAGATGACTTTTCATCATTGAACAGTAAAGTAAATTCTCATGCTTATGCCATTAAAATACTTGAAGGACAACTGAGTCTATTATAAGCTCAGTTGACATCAAAGATACCGATGGAAGATGACGAGAGAGGGCTGGCTGTAGTTACACGTAGCGGAAAGGTGGCAATAGGCAAGGTGATGGGAAATGAAGATACTCAAAAGCATGAAGAAGGTAAAGGAATGGAGGAACAAGAGTCACTTATTCAATAATACCTTGCTAAAAAATCGCAAATAGAAGTGGAACAACCTATTCAAATTCCCAAAGCTATGTAACCTTTATCCAAAATATCTCCACCATTTCCCCAACGCTTAAAAAAGAAGAATGAAGATAAGAAGTTCAAGAAGTTCTTGTCGGTATTTCAAAAGCTATCAATAAACCTTCCGCCGATGGAAGCATTATTAGAAATGCCGGGATATGCGAAGTTCATGAAAGAGCTAGCCACAAAGAAAAGGAACTTGGACTGTGAAACAATTGAAGTGTCCCATAGTTGCAGCACAATTATGACTAAAGAGCTAATCACAAAGAGAGAAGAACCCGGGGCATTCACCATCCCTTGCACCATTGACATGCTCCAATTTGCGAAAGCTTTGTGCGACTTGGGGGCAAGCATCAACTTAATGCCCTATGTAATATACAAGGAACTTGTGTGGGAGAACCGAAAGCAACCACCATGAGACTTTTGATGGCGGACCGGTCAATCAAACATCCGGTGGGGATACCCTACAACATCTTGGTAAAGGTAGATCGGTTCATCTTTCTGGCTGATTTTGTGATTTTAGATTGTGAGATCGACGCCGAAATCCCTAATATTTTAGAAAGGCCATTCTTGGCAACTAGGAGAGCATTGGTGGATGTTGAAAGTGGAAAATTGAAGTTTCGGGTGAACGATGATGAGGTAACATTCAATATTTGCTGACTACTGAGGATGTTATTGATGTGGCGGAAGCTAGTGTGAGCCATTTAATGTGCATGAATGAACCACTTGAATCTGTGCTTACTAATTATGATGAATCTGAAGTTCAGGGCTATGAGGAAGTAGTAGCTGCCTTAACGGGATTAAGAGCATATTCAAAGAATCAAATCAAGTTGGATATTGACCTAAAAAATAGAGAAAGTCCTCCCGCAAAGCCGTCAACTGAGGAACCACCTAATCTGGAATTGAAAGTCCTTCCCTCTCATCTCCAATATGCTTTCTTGGGGACAAGCAACACTTTACGAGTGATCATTGCAACTGATTTTCTTGAATGGCAGGTGAGTTTTCTTATTGAAGTATTGCGAAAGCATATAAAAGCTATAGGATGGACCATCGATGATATAGTAGGCATTTCCCCTGATATCTGTACTCACAAGATTCAGCTTGATACAGATTGTAAGCCTAGTGTAGAGCATCAACGAATATTGAACCCTCAAATGCAACAAGTGGTAAAAAAGGAGATCATCAAGTGGTTGGACGCAGGTGTGATCTACCCTATTGCGGATAGCAAATGGGTAAGCCCGGTGCAATGTATATCGAAAAAGAGAGGTATCACTATAGTCCCAAATGCAAAGGGCGAGCTTGTGCTGACTAGACCGGTGACCGATGACCGGGTGGAGAGTATGCATGGATTATCGGAAGCTAAATTCATGAATTGAAAAGGATCACTTTCCAATACCCTTTATGGATCAAATGCTTGACCGGCTATCAGAGAGGGGATGGTACTGCTATCTAGATGGGTACTCCGGTTACAACCAAATCTCTATTGCACCGGAAGACCAAGATAAAACCACCTTCACATGTCCTTATGGAATATTTGCATTTAAAAGAATGCCATTTGGGCTATGTAATGCCCTAGCGACATTTCAGTGCTGCATGTTATTCATTTTTGCGGACATGGTAGAAGACTCTATGGAGGTCTTCATGGATGACTTTTCAGTCGTAGGAGATACATTTGAAGAATGTTTGGCACACTTGGGGCAAGTACTCTAAAGATGCGTGGAAACATATCTAGTTCTGAATTGGGAGAAATGCCACTTCATGGTGAAGGAAGGCATAGTTATTGGGCACTAGGTGTCACAAAAGGGATTGGAAGTCGGTAAGGCAAAAATTGAGGTGATTGAAAAATTACCCCCGCCGATTTTAGTTAAGGGTGTTCACAGCTTCTTGGGACAAGCCAGTTTTTACTGGAGGTTCATCAAAGACTTCTCAAAGATTGCACACCCCATGTGCAAATTTTTGGAGAAGAAACTGAAGTTTTATTTTGATGACACTTGTATGACGGCGTTTCATTCTTGAAAGAAAAATTAGTATCCACCCCAGTCATTATCAGCCCTGATTGGTCCGATTCTTTCGAAGTGATGTGTGATGCTAGTTGCAGAGCACTGGGAGTGGTATTAGGGCAAAAATGCAACAAGTTTTTTCACCCAATTTATTATGCAAGAAAGACTCTAAATAGTGCTCAACGTAACTATATCGTCACTGAACAAGAGTTACTTGTGGTAGTTTATGCATTTGAAAAATTATGGGCATACTTGTTAGGCACTAGAGTGATTGTTCACACTGATCATGCTGCACTTCGTTACTTGATGGCAAATAAGGATGCAAAACCAAGATTGATAAGGTGGGTGCTACTATTAAAAGAATTTGACTTTAAGGTCAAAGATAGAAGAGGTTGTGAAAATCAGGTGGCTGACCACTTATTGAGGTTGGAGGGCAAGGAGAATGATGAACTTGAAACTGACATAGACGATTCCTTCCCCGATGAACAAGTTTTTGCAATCTCCTTGAAAAAACTCTGGTGTGCAAATTTTGCAAATTACATTGTGTGTGGACTAATGCCGGACGAGTTGAACTTCTACCAACGCAAGAGGTTTATGTTCGACGCTAAGAAGTACTTCTAGGATGAACCTTACTTGTTTCGAGAATGTGCAGATCATATCATTAGAAGGTGTGTTCCAGAAGAAGAGGTGGTAGGAAATCCCCATGCTTGTCATCCGTTGCCAGTGGGAGGCCACCATAGCAGTGTGCGTACAACTGCTAAAGTTCTCTAGAGTGGATACTACTGGCCATCCCTCTACAAGGATGCGTATGAATTTATAAACAAATGCGCCCAATGTAAGAAGCAAGGTGGAGTATCTAAAAGGCACGAGTTACCCCTTACTCCTATTCTAAAAGTGGAGCTATTTGATGTTTGGGGAATCAATTTCATGGGCCCCTTTGTGAGCTCATTTGGAAATAAGTATATCTTGGTGGCTGTAGATTATGTTTCCAAATGGGTGGAGGTTGTTGCACTTCCAAACAACGAAGGAAAACGCATTGTCCAATTTTAGAAACGCTATATCTTTGCGAGATTTGTCACTCTTAGGGAAATTATTGATGATGGGGGATCCCACTTTCGCAACAAGTGGTTCTCCGCTGCATTAAGTAAGTATGGGGTGAAACACAAAGTGACAACCCCATATCATCCCCAAACAAGTGACCAGGTTAAAGTGTCAAACCAGGAGATTAAAAGAATCTTGGCCAAAACCGTGAATGCCAACAGAACTGAATGGTCTCGAAAGCTCGATGACGCACTATGGGCATATCAAACCGCTTACAAAACACCTATTGGGATGTCTCCGTATCAACTAGTTTTTGGTAAATCTTGCCATTTACTCGTTGAGTTGGAACACAAAGTGTTGTGGGCACTGAAAGCTTTAAATCTGGACTGGACAAAGACCTCAAAGGGGAGAGTGGAACAGCTAAACGAATTCCGATTCAGAGCTTATGAAAGTTCTGCCCTCTACAAGGAAAAAATGAAGAAGTGGCATGATGCTAAAATCCTTAGGAGGGAGTTTAAAGTGGGAGACTGGGTGTTACTATACAATTCACGACTGAGACTCTTCCCACGAAATCTCAAGTCCAAGTGGTCAAGGCCATTTAGAGTGAAAAGAGTATTCACCAATGGTGCCATAGAAATTGAGGGGCAAGAGGGACCTGCATTTAAGGTGAATGGGCAACGCTTAAAATTATACTTTGGAGAATGCCAGGAGATTTCTTCAATTGAGGTGGTGTACCTGGAAGATTCTTAAGTGCATCTTCACATCGTGCCACGACGTTAAATAAGGCGCTTCTTGGGAGGCAACCCAAGTGTTAGTGTTTTGAATAATGTGTATTGATTTTGCAGGAGTAGGGATCATGAGCGAGACAAAAGTCTTCCTGGTGAATTATGAAACTATTTCGGCGAGTATGAGCACTCAGCGTTCAGTTCACACCATGGACAACTGGGCAATTTAGTGAAGATTCCTTGTGACCCTGCTCTACTTGTTTACACACTAGATTGTTTTCATTTCTTGTCAATTTTTACTTACTTTTAATATTTAGTTTACTTGCAATAAATACCCGCTCTCTACCCACATTGGGGACAATATTGACTATTTTTGGTGGGGGTGTGGAAACTGCTCATGTCTCAATGTCCTCAGCGTTGACAGCACCCCTTGTTTGTGTGGAATGTAACTGTTCTTGTGCAAAATTGAGTCTCGGTTTTGATCAATATCTATGAGCCAAATAGTGCTCATAATCGAACGAACATGAATGTGTGGCTATGATGAGACCAAGTGAAGTTACATAGTCAATATGTGAACTCTTTGCATGTCATTGTGACTAGCCAAGTATTAAATTGATTCTCTTGTGATGAACATTGCACACTAGTGAAAGTGTTGAGTCTTGTTTAACTTTGGTATTGATGCCTTGTGTGATGAGCTTACTGTGAACCATGCATGCTATCACCTAGAATTTTCCCCGTTGATCCGGTTGACTAAGTAAGGCTATCTCTTCATATGATCTTAGGCAACTTCGAAGAGTGTGAGCCAATTTGACATATACCTCTTTTGTGGCCTACCTTGTGACTGTGTGAACTGATGCTATCGTGACCAACGACACTAACCTATGGTATGAGTGTCTACTATCGTCGATAATAGAGTAACCCAACCAAGGGTTGGAGTTGTATCCCAAGGGAGCGGTTTTGAGAATTGATAGAAAAATAGAATTTACATTCTAACTATTCGTAGTTAAAGACATTTGCGATAAAAGACATTGTAAATTAAAGGGGGTGACACAAAAGTGTCAAATATCAAAGTGGTTTTGTAACAAGTACTAAAACAACAAAATAAACAAGAAAATCAAGTATGGGGAAAGGTTCTTGGGATGTGACCGCAATACAAGTTGAGATAATAGTGACTAAGCTAAGCTTTAAATGGAAATAAGTTCCCTCTCGGGCAACTTACCCCGTTTCAAATGCGTTCCTCTCGGACACCCATTTTCCGCATGAAGCCCAGCCTACGCCTTACCCCACTCACTGTCTCGAGCTGACTGTTAGGATATGGGACTAGGGCTCACCCTCTCGGGTTGAACCTCATGTCAACCCACTCCTTAGGCCATCAGTCTAGTAGTTTTGGTTTCGTGACCTCTCTCTCGGGCAAGCCAAAAACACATGGGTGGATTTGTATTCGCAACTATAAACCCTTTAGATTAAACGACAACCACTAGGTGAAATCACCATTAAAATACATCTAACCTATCATCAAGCAAGACCCAACAAGAATATCAACCATATTTGCTAAATCACACCCCAATAATAGGGGGTTTTTAGCCACACATAAAGAAATAAGAAATTATACTTAACATGATAATGAAATCAACTGGGTATAAGTAATTAAACCTTTAATTAAGCAAAGGAAGATGAATAGAGAAGACCCACTTCCAACTTGGGGAAGAAGAACTCCTCTCTTCAAGTCTTCGCAAAAACCCTCTCCAAACTTGAGAGAAAAATATCAGCTAGAACATGTTCTAAAGTGAAAATAATAATAATAATTGTTCCACTCCCAATTTTCTGCTAAGACTACAATTCTAAATAGTATTTATAGTTTTCACAGATTGTGCTGCGGAGGATTATTCAACGACATTAGTCGAGATCGCCGATGAACTTGGATATCCGTCCTTTGGTCAACTCATCACCTTCAGTGTCTTGCCTTTAGCATCCTCGCATTCTGGATCATTGGGCGGTACAGTACTGCTTCGCGGAACTAATTGGCGACTCATCGACTGCTCCTTTCCTCACCTTTTGATCCACTTCCTTAAAGGCTTCGCATACTGGAACGAAGGGAAGTTCATGTCGTTTTGGTGACTCACAAAGTTAAACTCAGCGATCTGCAGGATTCCATTTCTTGTTCTTTTCAGCCCTATTTACTCCGTTTTGCGCCTAAGTGTCCATGCTTTCATTAAAACTTCAAATACCTAAAACTGTAGCATTTTAATCAGGTATTAAGATAAAACAAGCATTCAAGGACACTATTTCCATTAAAATAAAGCCCTAAATGAGTCCAATTTGTGGACTTATCATGAACCTCTTTTGAACACCCCTTGAGCCTTACCTTTCTTTGGAAGAAACTTGATGAAAACATGACCTTTCTTAATCAGCTACCTATAATCCTCTTGAATTGTGGTTGATCGAATAGACAACTTAGGCCAAAAGCCTAAGTTGGGGGTGTGGTAAAAAAAAGAAGGCAAGTCAAGAAGTGCAAGAAAATTCCCCTTTAACCTATGGTGTTGAGAAAAATGGAACCCCTCCATACAAAAAAAAAAGAGAAAAGAAAAAGAAAAGGAAAAAGTTGTGAAATAAATTATGAGAAATGTAAAAAGAAAGGGGGGATTCCGAACAATCCATGGAAGTGAATAATGGGATGACTTATGAGCACTAAAGAAAATGATGAAAGAAGAGGAAAGGGAGTGTTGAAAGCACCACATTTCACGAGGATGAAAGTCACTGAGCCTAAATGACCATACCTTTGCACTCAGCCCTATTACAAGCCTTGAAAAGACCTTTTTGATCTTGAGTGAGCTGAGAAAATTGTTGATTGGAAAATACGGGAAAACCTTTAGGTGAAAGCATACATTGTGTTCTTCTTTGTGGGATTGAGCGTTGCATTTGATTCCAGAATTTTAAATGATTAAACCATTGTGTGTGAATATGGAATCATTCTTTGTGTGAGGGCATTTAAATACCTTTGTTGAGCTTGAACTTGCATTTGAAGCAAGTATAGTGAGCTTGAGAATCTTTGACAATGGTGTGTCAGAACTGGAATCTTTGAGTATACAATTGATCCTTGCATGAGTAAGTTGAGTCTTGTTGTGTACATTCATGATTGAGTCTTGTGTAGCACTGTTTGAGACATAATTTTTGAACTGCTGAACTTGAGTTTCACTTGAGGACAAACAAAAGTTTATGTTGGAGTTGTTGATGAGTCCATGATTTGGACTCATTTCAGGCTATATTTTAATAGAATTAGTGTCCTTAAATGCATATTTTGTCTCAATAACTGATGTAAACCCTTGAGTTTCAGGTATTTGGAGTTAGAGACAAAGAATGGACACTATTGGGCAAAAAGGAACAAAGAAAGCCTTAGGAATGAATAAAAGAAGGCATGATGATTTATGATGTCGTTCGACGAATCGTCAATATCATTCAGCGAAATGCCAAATCGCCAAGATACTGCCTAAAGTTACAGAACGCTGGAGCTAAAATGGGGGCAAATTCGGTGAGCAACAACCATATTCGGCGTATCGCCTATCTATTCGGCGAAGGACAACCAGGTCTCCAAAAGTATGAAAGAAGATACAAGCAAGTGCTGATAGGCGAGATGAAAGGATAATGGGAGAATCGAGGAGTCATTCAGCGATACCGACCAAAATCGCCTAAAGTTATACTAGCTAGACCAAGAAAAAGAGAAAAATGAAGGCGAGATGAAGAGCAATCAGTGAATCGCCGACCCGTCAGCGATACCCGACTTACTTCGCCGAGTAGCCCTGAGCAATGACATTTCAGACTTGTTTAAATTAGTTTTTTGCTAGAGAGAGAAATGCATTCATAAAGAGAGAAAAGGATTATTTAGAGAGAAAACACTACCAAAGGGTTGGGGAGCAATTTTAGCACGATTTTGAGAGAGATTTTGTAAGAGAGAAGATTATCAATTGATTTTCATCTATAATTCTTATTTTGTACCTAACTATGGGGGTGATAACTAATTTTGATCTTTTTATTTTTGAGATGAGTGGCTAAAACCCTTTACTTGGGGTTTTGATTATGAAGCCAATTGTTGAATTTACTTAATGGGTGTTTGTTAATTGCGAAGAATGGTGCTAATTTGAAGTGGGTCTAAGTTGTTGCTGTGTTTTGAGATTGAATTGCGTTACTTCGTGTGTCAATTTCAGTGTTGTGCACTTACTCGAGAGAGAGGTGTGAGACCAAGGTGGCAATCTTAGCGTCCTTAGTAGTGGATTTTCTTTGTTTCAGGTCGACAGAGTAAAACAAGGAACTGTTCCTTTTTATCCAGCTCGAGAGAGTGGATTTGATGAGGGTAAAGAGCTGGGCTTCATTCGATCAGTGTTGAAGTTCGATAGAATTCAAGATAGAAAAGGTAATTGTTCGAGAGAAAGTTACTTTATATATGGTTCGACCTATGACAACAAATTAGTCCATTATGAGCAGTAATGTTTACCCATTTCGTTGAGATTCAATAATTGGCTGATCAAGTCCCCGAGTTTTACTCTAATATTTGATTGCTTGTGTTGAGCTATAAGTTTGAATTGGTAGTTAAAACCCGGAATTTGAGATTTGAATATTAATTGTGCAAGAAATGTTTGATTGAAGAGATTGTTATTGTACTTTTATTAATGTAATTCGAAGGAAGTACTACTCCCACTACTACAAAAGGTCCCTTTAGCGGCAATAAAATATGTTTTTAGCGGCAATAACATTTGCCGCGATACTCTATACCGGCCAATGAACTTTAGCCGGCAATGTTGGGGTCGGCAAAGGCTTTTGCGGCCATTGTGGGAAATGCTGGTAAAGGGTAGCATGAATTGCCGCTACAAACCATTAGATTTTACGGCAATTAATTGCGGCAATTATGTTGGTTGCTAAAGCTAATTCATACTGCCTAACTATTGTCTTTTAGCGTCCATTGATTTAGTCGATAAATCTAAATAAATAGCCGCTATAAGGTAGTACGTTTAATGTCAATTGTTTGCGGCAATTGTCTTGGCTGCTAAAGGTAATTCATTCGGCCAACTATGGTCTCTTAGCGTCTATTTATATAGTCGATAAATCTAAATAAATAGCCGCTAAAAGTTAGTAGTTTTAATGGCGATTGTTTGCGGCAATTATGTTGGCTACTAAAGGTAATTCATATCGGCTATTCCTGGTCATTTAGTGTCCATTGTTTTAGTCGATAAATCGAAATAAATAGTTGCTAAAAGGTAGTAGTTTTAACGGCAATTTTACTATGGTGACTAAGGGCTACAATATCCCTTCTAAAAATGTCTTAGTTTGCCCCTTTAACGTCTATTTTATGGCTAATAATTTCCATTGAATTGCCGCTAAATATCAAAACGTTTAACGGCAATTGTTTAGCCGCCATTAATAATATCTACTACATTATCGATAAAATGTATATATAAAAATCCAACAAACATGTTAGCAAAAGAGAGCCTCATAGTAACAACAATATTCGCTAATAATGAAAACATATATATTACTATTAATTCATAAAATAGAATATATCGCTTTAAATCTAGACAAACAAAAAGAAGTACTGATCCATAATACGATAGTCACTACTTTTAAAAATGAACTTATATTGTTCAAACTATTGAATAATGTCTTCAAATAAGTTTTGTTACTCTTCTTCGAATAAGGTCTTTGAAATCACCCACATATGAAATTTGTGAACTTCAGATTGTATAACCTGAAATAAAAACAAAATGTGTCAATAGATGAAATCCAAAGTATAAAAATATTGCAAGTAGTGTGACTAATCTGAAAAATTACAGGTAAAAAGCATCCATTTTCATTTTTGTGCCATCAAATCAAAGAGATGAAAAAATCGAAGAAGTGAATTATTTTTTAGAGGATGAAACACCTCTAAATTTGGCTACCCCTAAAATCACTACTAAGAAAGGTCTACCTGCTGTGATATTCAAAAGACAGTAAAAAAATCAAGTACCAGCAGATCAGAGTGCTAATGGAGGTGGAGTTGACATTCTTTTCTAGCTGTCATTGCCCAGGAGGAATGGTTGTCGTGTGAAGAGGTCCTGACTTCAAAAGAGAAGATTAAAGTATTGAAATATGGAAACTATGCTGGTCCCTTCGCGTTTCAAATGCATTATGCTGCAGGATTTAGGCCGAACATGAACTACCTTAAGGAAGTTCAAAAATGGCCGAAGAAGAAGTTCCTTCTCCATACTTGAATGCTTAAAGATTTGAAAGCTCAAAAGCGAGTAGTTGCAGTGCTTCACGAGCTCATTAGTTTGACTATGGAAAAGAGGTTGACATCTGCTCAAATAGATGCATTTCATTCCGAGTTACAGTTACTAGCTAGACTTTTTCTTTGCTTAATCAAACAACACAGTACATTCTACATCACTAATAAAGGTGTCTGGAGTACCATGATACCTATGGGTCTTGATCAGTATTGTATTAATCAGTAATACCACTGGACAAGATTATTTGCAGTAGTGTAGCTTTGGAACTTGGGTGCAACTTTTACAGTGGCCTAGAGGCAGGCTGAAAGAAATAGAGATGGTGTGAACTTGAATGTCTTGAGATCTATCCTGGAGATAAACTTTTTTTTTTGAATTTTTCCTGAAAGCTGTTTTTAGTTTGCTTGTATGTGTATGTCACAACATTCGTGGTCCTTTAGCGTCCAAGTAGCAGCAGATCATGAGTAAAAAATCAAGTAGCAGACTGGAACTCAAGGGACAGGAAAACAAAAGAGTACTGAAGCTCTACCTCACACCCAAGAGGAAGAAAACACAGAACATGAAGAACCAAGTAGCAGCAGATCAGAGTGCTGATGGAGGAAATATTGCAACTTCAAGTCAACACAACAAAGGACTTCACAAAGAAACTCAAGTCTAGGCAGCTATTAATAAGAACCCTTCCCATAACAATTTTATTGACCTAATGTCACAGGATCAGCACATTGAACAACCAAAAGAGGATGAGCAGGACAAAGAAAAAACTCAGGCGGAGGAGAGGCAAATAGTACAAGAGAGTACCTGGTACTGAACCCTCTTTTCAGAAGATAGCCAAGACTACGAGTGAACTGTGAAGAAACATAAATGTACAGCTTGTGCATTCAAAATTGAAACCAAACAAACATCAAATAAACTCGAGAAACCGAGAAAAGCTCATATCATTCTTTGTTCCAAGACAAACCGAGAAAAGCTGCCTCAGAAGTTGGATAAAAGAGATCTCTAACACTTGACCACTCATCATACAAAAGTTGGAAATATACAAACCTAGCTATTATGTCCAAGTGTCACATGTTCTAAGAGAAGGGAACTAGTTGCTTATTTTTTTAACTAATAGAGGTTTTGATTGTGCAGGTACTATTCAATACAATAACTCTCAGGAACTCCCATCTGAAGCTAAAAAGATCCAGACCACTAATAAAACAACAAATTCCAAGCATTCGATTACAGACGATAAGACAAATGGAACCAAAAAGATAGTCTACACTTGTAGAAGAACTACTACTACTACTACTACAAATTGCGAGTTCAATTGGCGGACAGATCTATTAAAAACAAATACAAGAAACACTAGTAATGAAAACTCAAAGAGTAACGTCAAATGATAAAGATGAGTAGTACCATGAGGTAGAGTAATTTCAGCATTACTAGATATCCTTGATGATTGTGGTACTCCTTCTTGACCGCTATTATGGTTGGGAACCTATAAGTATTAAGACATTAGTTAACAATCCTTTTATAAATTAACATTTCATTAAAAATTTCTACGACTTGTAACATTTAGTTACCTGTTCATTTGAGGTGTCATTGATATCTTGAGGAAAAGATTCATTAGGAGCATACTTTTGCATGAATTGTCTCATTCGGAGTAATTCTGATTGTAGCTTCTCATGATTTTGCTTCATCAGATCCATTTCTTCATTTTGTTTTTCCTTTAACTCAGTTATTTCTTGTTCTAACCTTTGTACAGCCTCATTAGATGAATCTTCTACAACAATATTTTCTACTGAAGATTTACTACCCCATAGAACTGAAGGAGTTGGACCAAGTCCTAAACCACGAACATACCCACTTTTCTCATTTCCCAACACTTGAGAATACACATCACCTTCCCAAGCAACATTGTGAGGAGGTTGGTCGGTAGATCTTTCATTATTGGTCATCCTTTCATTTATCATGTCCTGTTCATAAAATACACAATAAATCCAAATTGAAATTGGCTTATTCACTTGTAATGTTTATTTTTAATTGTTTCATGATTTAAAAAATAACGTTAAGAAGATATCTTACGATTGCCTTGGCAGAATCATCATCCAGTGGTCTACCATCCACACGTTTTTTATGAGTTAATAAGAAAATTTCTGCTCGTGTAGGCTCTATTCCATTTTCAGCCTAAGCAATAGAATTGATGTTAGATATGCGTGACTAAAAAACATTAAAAATACGTTTCACAGATTTACCTGTTCATGCATCAATGTAGCAATACTTTTGGATCCTCCTGTGTGAGGCATCTTTTGATTGGCCCTATTGTTTCTATTTGCTTGGGTACGCCTCTGTTGTTGAAATATTTAAATAATATCTTACAAATTATAAAAATAATGTAGCATAACTAAAATCAACACATAGTTAAATAAGAAAGTAGGTGTGCTGTCAAGATTTTTTATACCTTTGCTTTATCAGAAAGCCAATAAGAGACTAGACCACTCCATTGATCTCTCGGTACGCGATTTGGTCTATTTTTCAGCAAAGAGTCTTTAGTCTTATATTTTGACATATACTCACCTTTAATTTCACACTTGTAGTCTTTCCATTTCTTTCCTAGTGACTTTAAGACAAACGCTTCTCCACGTTTTGGAAAAGAGAACTTCTTCTGCAAAATAAAAGTCAATATATAAAAGATAATATCATGTACAAATTGAGTTTGTTCTCATAGTAATAATACTAACTCATACCCTTACAAAATCCACCAATTTCTTCTTTTGCTCGTTGTCAAAGTTTCTCCAATCATCTACATTTAGAGGTGTTAATTCTGGAGTTCTTGCAACAATTCCTAGAAAGCTAGCAAGCTTTCACCCCTCTTTCCCAATAGATTGGTTACGACTATTAAACGGCACATCAATTGTCTTTCCGGGAGGAAGTTTCCAAACATCTTTTAGTAAAGTAGGACCACGAGGCTTTCTTGTCGCTAAGTTACCTAGAATTAAAATAATATTTGAAAGTCATCAAATGGAAAATCACATATGGTTAAACACCTGAAAGATGCTCTATAATAACAAACTCAGGGCATTTAGCACTGTTCTAATACTAGCACTTAAAAAACTAATGTTCTCTTCATATTAACTTCACTTAAGGAGATCAATCACAATGGAAAATGGCAGTCCTTTATTTTCAGATTAGTTCATGTTGTAACTGATGAGTTTATTTTGATGGATTATAAGGTGAGTTAATTTGATACCAGTTTTCCCACTCTCTATGTAATATGTAGTTGTGTGTGTGATCGTGAATACTCCCTCTAGTTGCGTGTGTGATCATGAATACTCCAGGTGTTGTGCAACATGTTCATGTGTTGTGAGATATATCAATAAGAACTGACACTTAAATCAAGCTATAACACAAAAGTGGAAAGTTGGTTGTTCTCCCAAAGAGATTTGCTGCCATCCCAAAGAGAAAGCTGGCCATACTCTGTTGAGCTGGTTGTTCATGATTAAAATTTATTTGGGGCTAGTGGCTGGAGCTGTAGTGCTAAATGGCTCATGCTAGTTCATCTCACTAGCTCAATTTGTTTACTTTATATGTGGGACTTGCTGGCCATCTTGGAGTCCTACAGTTTACTGCTGTATCTGTTGAAAACTCTGCTATTGCTGGACTCTGTTATGGTGCTTTGGTAATCTATTACTTCTTCTATTTCAATTTAAGTGTTTTACTTTCGTTTTTGAAATGGAGAAATGTTTTTGCTACAGTTAGTGTTAAAAATCTTATGAAAAATATTTGATGTTTTCCTAACAGTTAGGAATAGGAAGTGCATTAGAAACACTTTGTGGACAAGCATATGGAGCTAAACAAGTAGACATGTTAGGTGTTTATTTGCAAAGATCCTTGATTACACTCAACACAACAGAATTAGTCTTAATGTTTCTCTACTACTCATTGGCCAGCCTATGGACATAGCAAAATAGGATTATACTAAAAGCTAATGTTCACTACCCTGCATACTAGCCTGCACACTTTCCTCTCGTAATTTTTATCCGAGGATCAACCAGAACATGTATAGCTAGCCAACAAGAAGTTAGTGGACAACTAACTAGATGTGATCAAAACAAGAAAAAAAGGACTTACAGGTGTTGAGAAGCATGTGCATTAACACAATCCATTCACAGAAAATGATTCCAGAAACTATTTTGTAGTTACTTCTATTTTTCATCTTCTGTTTTCTAGATACAATCTGGATTTGAGTATAAATATGGATTATATAGTTATATTGATTAGCCTTCCCTTCTATGTCTACAGCTAGATGTGATCAAAACAAGAAAAAAAGACTTCCAGGTGTTGAACAACACCAAATGCATGATATATTTTGTTAATGCAGCATAGTAAAAAAGAACTGACACTTAAATTAAGCTATAACACAATAGTAGAAAGCTAGCTATTCTCCAAAACTGAGCAGGTAATAAAACTTTTCATATGTTCCCCCTGTTTTCACTCCTAAATTGTGCACGTAATAAAACTGCACACACTTAGCATAAATGAACTCCCCTGTTTACTCTCCAGATTTTCTTTTGTCTCAGTTCTTTTTTAATACCTCTCTGTTTTGACTCAAGAAAGATAACATCCCAGAAGGGCAGAACAATAATACAACCAAACACACCTAGAAACTAAGATCTTAAAACAATACAGAGTAAAAATAGTATTACCTGATTCATCATTAGGTTGAACCGCAGTGCCACCAACAGAACTATTCAACTCATTAGATTCACCATCATGTGCTTGGTCTACAGAGTTGTTCTGATTATCTACCAATTGCTCAAGAAAAGGTTGGGCTGCAGAGTTATCTTGATCATCACTTAGCTGCTCAATATAATGTCGCAAAGCTTCATCATGTTGTTCAATAACTAAGGTGTTGCGACCTCTAGTTTGCATTGCTCCTTCTCTTAAGTGATGCCACTATCTAGCAGCATTAGGTTCAGATTAACTCAAACATATATTACATCACATGAAAAATAGGAGGAAGCTTCATCTCATCAAGCTATGAAAAACACATAAATAGTGAAATGTGCACCCAAAAAAAGTTTAGCGACAAAAATAATCCTAATTATAAGAGAAGCTGGTGTACCAAAAAATCAGTTATCTAGTGATAAGAACACCTTATCATATCACAATCCAAGAGCTACAATCTACAAAATATAAACTTGCAAAAACTTTATTCAAATTGAAAGCAACAAAGATATTTCATTTAAATTAAAACAAACCCATAGAAGTTCTTCAATAAACTTGCAAAAACTTTATTTTATAAGTACCACCTATCTTATTAAGAATCACTTTCATTCTCAATGTCATTTCCTCCCTCAGCATTAGCTTCACCATCATTCGTAGAAGCTAGAGAATGTATGTCCGTTTCAATTACTATCCCATCGACACCACTTCGAACCCAATCATCACACTCATTCTCTGGAACACAAGCAGTTTCTAAGAGAGACAAGTCTGTGAGATCACTTTGCATTGATGACTCAAATTGCACACTATTTTCATCTCCCATATCAAAAATGTCTCGAGGTTTAATTAACCGGGGGACAAACCATTCATGATCTACAGGATCTTGAACAAATATTACTTGTTGAGCTTGTTCTGCAAAAATAAAAGGCTCATGACGTTCTCGATTGCCAGTGTCTGCCAGGCGTGAGAAATTCACAAGTGTGAAACCCAATTCATCATCCTTAACTCCTCTACCTTTGGTTACATCAACCCAATCACACTTAAATAAGACAACCTTAAATTCTTCATAATAGTTTAACTCCACAATATCATTCAATCTACCATAATATGTGATATTTGCTGACTTTGGAGCATTATCACTTGTACTTGCATAACTTTCGGTCTTTGAAACAACCATAACACCACTATTTTGTGTCTCCTTGAACTCTTCACTTTGTTTAGTTCGGAATCGATACCCATTATTTACATTGAATGCATTGAATCTTCTTGCAATAAAAGATGGCCCTTGTGCGAGGACTCTAACATCCTTTATGATATTAGATGTAGCCTCTAACTCATTTACCTAACAAAATTGAAAGATACAATTATAAGTACAATATAAGTACAAGGACACGAATTTAGCTTGACCAATGACTTAGACGTTCTACTTACTTTTTCCTTGAACCACTCTGGAAATGTATCAAAATGCAGACAGTCAAGTTGATGTTGATTCAAACGACGCTTACGATGTGATCTCTTGATTTCAGCAATATGTTCACTATTAACATAACTCATATCTATCAATTTTGTTATCAAATAACACTTTTATATAGATAGATGGATAGATAGATAGATAGATAGATAGATATAAAACTTACTTTTTATAATTCTCAACCACCTCTGACTCACAATTGAATAACACATGTCTATGTGCTTGTAACCACGTTTTCTCATCCAACTTAAATACATCTATTCCACCATTTGACTCCCCAACAGTAGGAAAAAGACATTCTTCTTTATTAGTATCATGCTCAATTTGAT
Organism: Solanum gracilifrons; assembly: GCA_029582605.1. NCBI lineage: Eukaryota > Viridiplantae > Streptophyta > Magnoliopsida > Solanales > Solanaceae > Solanum > Solanum gracilifrons. The sequence goes on from JAJOOH010072188.1 coordinate 23,863, forward strand.
CATCAAATGTTTTAGAACAATAAGACCTTGAATCTCCACCCTCCAAATATCGTGAACAAAATGTCAAACACTCATTCGCTATGTATGCTTCTGCTATTGAACCTTCTGGGCATGCACGATTACGGACATATGATTTTAAAGTACCCAAGTACCTATAGAATTAGGTAATATTATTATTTTGATATTATAAGATTTACGAACTAAAAAAATACAGTGAAGATTCAATGATATTCTTTGTACCTCTCAATTGGATACATCCAACGATAATGTACTGGCCCTGCAAGTCTAGCCTCTGTTGCTAAGTGAGTTACCAAGTGTACCATTATAGTAAAGAATCCAGGGGGGAAGAGCTTCTCCATAGTTGACAATATTTCTGGAACTCTTTCTTCAAGTACCTTTAACTCATCTAGTTTTAACACTTTGCTACATAAAACACGAAAGAATGTGCATAGTTCAATTAAAACAGAACTGATTCTTTTATCCGTTGATCTGCGTAAGGCAATAGGAAGAAGCTCTTGCATTATAACATGACAATCATGAGTTTTTAGTCCAGATAGCTTTCGTTTGCGAATCCAACGTGCGATATTAGATGAATAGCCATGTGGAAACTTGGCATTTTTCAAAACTTCATAAAACAACTCTTTCTCCTTCGAAGACATTGTGAAATAAGTAGGAGGAAGATATGTCCTCCGACTAGCTCGATATTGAGGCCATAAGCGTGGTCTTATTTTCATATCCTTCAAATCCAATCGAGCAGGTAAGTTGTCTTTAGATTTTTTATCAATGCCCAATAGTGTATAAATTATGTTGTCACACACATTTTTTTCTATATGCATCACATCAAGATTATGGCGCACCAAGTTATACTCCCAGTAAGGAAGATAAAAAAAAATGCTTCTCTTTTTCCATGTGTGATTCCTCACCCCACTTACCCCTTCACTTGACTTGCCAAGAGTAAACTTTATATCTTTCATTTGATTCAACACTTGTGAACCAGATATTGTACAAGGTGCAAGTCTTGTTTCTTTAGTTCCATCAAATGATTTAGCATCATTTCAATATTTGTGGTCCGACCTCAAGAAACGTCGATGACCCATGAAACAAAACTTCTTACCATATGTGAGTCTTCTATAATGAGTATTTATGTTGCAAGAAGGACATGCAAACCGACCAGAAGTGCTCCAGCCAGAAAGAGTACCATATGCTGGAAAATCATTTATAGTCCACATGAGAGCTGCTCGCATCTGAAACATCTCCCTAGTAGAGGTATCATATGTTTCTATCCCAACATCCCATAATTCATTTAACTCTTCTATTAAAGGCTGCAAAAAGACATCAATATTATTTCCGGGAGCTTTTGGTCCAGGTATCAGCAAAGACAGAATGAAGAACTCTTGCTTCATGCACATCCATGGTGGAAGATTATATGGCATTAAAATCACTGGCCATGTACTATGAACCGTTCGCATTGTGCCAAATGGATTAAACCCATCAGAAGCTAATCCTAGACGTACATTGCGAGGATCTTTGGCAAATTCTGGATACTTACTATCAAAACTTTTCCAAGCTTCAGAATCTGCAGGATGTCGAAGTACTCCATCTTTGTTGCGCTCTTCATGATGCCATCTCATTGCTTTAGAAACTTCTGAAGACATAAATAATCTTTGCAACCTTGGTTTTAAAGGAAAATACCTTAGGACCTTGGCTGGAATTTTTTTATCATTATTTTTCCATCTAGAAGCCCCACAAACTTTGCATTCATTAACATCCTTATGGGCAAATTCTTTCCTAAAAAGCATACAATCATTAGGACAAGCATGAATCTTTTCATACTTTAAGCCCAAACCTTCAATTATCTTTTTGGTCTCATAGAAAGAAGAAGGCAATTCATATCCTTCTGGTAGTGCGTCCTTCAGTAGTCCAAGCAATGAATTAAGGGATTCATTTGGCCATTTGAACATGCATTTTGTACGATAGATATGCAACAAAAAGGATAATTTGCTAAACTTCTTGCAACCAGGATATAATTCTTCATTTGCCTCCTTCATGAGTTGTTCAAACTTATCCATCTCTGGATGAGATTGCTTTTCAGATGGATGATCAGCATTTTCTTGTACGTTTTGCTCCATCTCACCTCTTTCATTGATGTCACTATCTATGAACTCCGTACAACCTCCAAAGGCATCATGTATCATTCCTCTCATATCATCACCTCTTACAGTTGCCTGCTTCTGATTATTTACTTCAGTATTGTCTAATCGCTCTAGAGTCTCTCCGTGACAAAACCAGTTATCATATGATGGCATAATACCATTAACAACAAGATGATCATAAGTTGTTGCTCGATTTACTTGATGGATAAGTACACATTCGATACAAGGACATGGAATTTTCTCTCCTGCTTGTTTTTTAGAAAATGCATGATTTAAAAAATCTTCTACTCCATCCAAGTATTCTTTACTAAGTCTATCAAAAGACATCCATCTTTTATTTCTAGAATTGTTCATGGCGTTCAAGAAATGATTTTATTTTCTGCAATTATTGTAGGAGCTGAAAATACGTTAGTAAAAAAAGATAAAATTAATCAAAAATGTATTTCAGATAAAATATCCATCCTATTAGTACATAGGGTGCAATACAGGAGATGGTAATCAACATGTTCGGTATCTTTCAATGAAGTCCTAAAGGGAATCAATGCCTTCAGTTGTAATGAGATCAATCATTGTTACAACTCTTGTTTGATCTTTAGTTAATCTAACTAGGAAACAAATAATTTCTAAAAGTATAGAAATTAATGGTGGTACAAGTCAAACATTAAACAACCAATTATTAAAGATGCTCGCATGCATGTTTCACATTTAAATAAACTGGTTTATATTTCATGTTTTTCTCCAACAAAATAAGCAAATTATACAACCACACACCTAGTAAAAATCAAAAAAAGGACCACGAGAAAGTTTCTGATCGTCTTTTAATCTAAGATGGTTAAAATGATTTGTAGCACCCAGTGAAAAGGAATTTCGAGTTCAACAACTTGTCCAGCAGCTTGTCCAAGGGAATTGTGAGTCCAATTGCTGGACAGATTTGCAAAGAACAGATGCGTGAAATAGTAAAGATGAAACCATCAGTTGTTAAGGTCTTTTGTTAATCCAGATTGATATATTCCTAATATGCATAAACTCCTAAGTGTATGTAGGTCCATCTAATCTAATGTGCAGTGATTCCTAAGTGTATGCAAAACCTATTTTGTTGTCGAAATTTTCAATAATTCTTAGGTATAGAAGCTGATGAGTGTTAAATGTAGTGAGAATAGTAATTAGAGCTCTATAGTTGTATGTTTCATGTTTAAATTAATTGATAATATGAGAAGGTGAAAATGATTTGTTGCACGTTTTGAAAAGTAATTGCGAGTTCAACAAACTCTCCAGCAACCTGTCTAAGCAACTTGTCCAAGGCAATTGCAAGTGAAGTGGGAAGAGAAACTTGTTGAAGCCAAAGAAAAATTGAAGAAGAGAAATAGGAACTATGCATGCCAAACAGTAATGATGTTGTTTATGATATGCTGTCATGAAGTTTCTACGATTACTAGAGAAATAGGAACTATGCATGCCAGACAGCAAACACAACCAGCAACATTCAGCTAACAGTTCAGTAAACTTATAAGCAAGAGGGACTTTAAATCACGCCTTTAGCAGTCTGCTCAGATTTCAGAATTCACTCTACCTAGAAGTAAAGAGATTCTCCTGTAGATCACTTCCTCTAACAGAACGTGAGGGGATTACACAGACTCCAATTATCAAAGCCATCTGCACTGAGAAGCAGATGAGAAAAACTTGCTGGCAGGAAGACTGAAGGACTTTACTTGTTCACACAGACCTTAACGTGATTTAACTGAATTACTTTCTCGGGCTGAATCTTACAAGATGACACTGATCCCATTCTTCTTCTTCTCAAGGTAAAACACAGAGAATATATCCACCATAAAGTGATGTCACTACTACTTCAAGGCTTAGTAAGATAGTAATGCTGAAACTATATGTCGTTACAACTCTTGCTCAAGCTTTAGTCGATATAAATGGGCTGCAACTAATTTCTAAAAATAGAGGGGCTACATGTGCTGTTTTAATGTTCTTCAAGTACAAAAGTCACTTAGGAATTCAGGGGAAACAATCCTAAATGTCAAACATGAAGGCCAAAATAAAAACCAAACATAATCAAAGCATCTACAAATTCGATAATTCACATAAAAACATCTGAAATCGTCAAAGTCCAAGGTAGTGATAGTAAATCATTACCTACAGCTATATCGTGTTTATAGTTGAGAGACATCTTTAAAATTTAATTGCTAAATAGTGATTTGCGACAGTTCAAGATATATAAATATTGGCTTCGGCATTACAATGGATCATTAACCTAAAGATACATAATAAAACGAACTAATTGAACAGTTCACATCTACATAAAATAAGATTCATATGACTGATGTTTTCAATACTTTATAATCACGATTTCAAGTATTTAACATGAGTATAAATAACAGAGAGTTTATGGAGTCAAAACAGAGGGTCTATATAATCGCTAAACTTGAAAATTTAAAAGAACATATGTTTACTCATAATCAAAACGGCCAAAGATCACAAACAGAGGAAAACATACTTTTACGAATCAAATCACTTGGAAATCACAATTAATGCCTAAAACTGATTAGTTCGTCAAGTATGTTTTCTATGTTTTCCTTGTTAATGCTTAAATATTGATTAATGAACATGATAGAAAAATATTACACACTGAATTCTAGATGACGATCTGCAGAGCAACAAAAATTATAGAAAATCATAGAAACAGAGGAGTTGAGTGGAGCAATCTACATACCTAAAATTTTCTGAAAAGCTTGTTGTTGCTGGACTTCGCTATGTTGCTGGACGCCCTTTTTGTGAGAGAGATATATGTCATCTGTGCGTCCTAATATATATAACGATTTAGGCTGTTGAATCCTTATTTGACTGGAGATGTTTTTAGTAATCTTTTCCTTATTTGTGTAGGAGAGCTTTTTAGGTTATTAATGTTTACCTTAAAAGTGTAGGAAAGCTTTTTTCTCTAGGATTTGGAGAAAAACGGGAGGGGAAAAGTTTTACAGAAAGGCGGGAGTATTTTTTTAGAAAAAAAAAAAAGCTCTTTTGCGGCTATTCTTTAAATTTGCTACTAAAAATGTACTTATTGCTGGCCATTATACATTAGTCGCTGATAGTTTGCCTTGCGTAAATACATCAGCGGCAATTACCTGATTGCCGCAAAAAAATTGCCGCTAAAGTTCATTTTTGTAGTAGTGAAAGACATTTATTCATGTATTAATATATGTATGAGCTATACACCATTTGGTAGCTTGTTAGAAACAAGTTATTCATTTATAAAATTAATACGATATTTAGTTTGTAATTTTGAAATCTACATAACTGATAATGTCTGATATATGTATAAATTATAAAGTAAATTGGTGTAGTATCTTATGTAGAGTAGAAAATGGAATAACTAATAACTACCTAACTAATATCACATAAAACCATAACTAGCTAATACCATAATACTCCTGATCAATGGTGGAATAAATAATTTTGGGACTAACTAATACCCTTAGACAAACATTAGAATAAAATAATTCTACATTTTCTCTCAAATTATTATCCCTTATCTCTCATACCAAATAACAATCAAAGTGGGTTAAGATTATTTTACCCAATTCATTTTTTTTATATTTAAATTTATATAGATAAATTATAATTTAATTCATTTTTAATTCGTTCAAATCCGATTCAATCCGCCTATATATCATGGCAACTAAAAACTATAAGGTTTAATTCTAACAAATTCATATAGGTGATAAAGGAATTTAGCAGAAGAAACACAGCAACCACATTAGTAGGAGGAATCAGTAAAAGTGCTAAATTTTAAATATATTTTCCTCTATGACTATATTTTCAATAGAAATATTAAAAGTGGTCACCTGATGTCACTTCTACAGCAAAGACAATCAACAACAACAATATACTCAATTTAATTAGAAATGACAATGGGGCGGTGGGGGCAGGGGAGGAGAGGGGTGGAAGCCAGGCGGGTTTAGCTCAATCCACAAATTTTTTAATCCGTCCGGCATAATAACTTTTTTTATTTTCAACTCTTCTCACTCTGCCCCGCATAATTTTTTTCTTATACTAGGTAAGTTTGATACTAAAAATAAAATTCATAAAAAATAAATTCATTTTTTCATTAAGTTGTATTAATTTAATAGATAATGACTTAAAAGTTTAGTTTTTAGAGGTCAATTGGGAAACATATGTAAGAAATTGTAGTATTTCTTATTGAACTAATTTCATTTACTATCTTGAATATTTTAGTAGCTTTAAAGAAATTATCTTAATAAATAATATTTTATCACTCTTATAACATGTCAAAAGTTAAAATTAAGTTTGAACTCGCAAAAAATTATATATACCCGCAACCTGCCCCGCATTAATTTTTAAACAAATCTACTTCAATCCGTCCCACATCCCTCCTGCCTTGCACAACATTAAGCCCACCCCGCAGAGCCTTAAACTCACCTCAATCCGCATTCGCTCCATTGTCAGCCCTAAATGCAATCTTATAAAATAGAGTCTAAGAAGGATAAAATATACGTAAAATTTATCCCTGTCTCAAAAATTAAAAAAATATTTTTGATAGACCCTCGAATCGAGGACTATCCGAAGTCAGAATGATGGGGAAAAATTCATTGAATATCCTATTTAAGAAAGATTATTTAACTTTTGTATCTCTTTAAGGAATTTAGTTATTAATAATCATAATACATTTAATATATATTTTTATTTGACTATTATCTTGATAGAAGACTTTTTAATATAATCCCCCCCCCCCCCCATTTTATGTTAGTAAGCAAAAGAGTCTTTAGGGATGACTCAGTTGGTTTGGAGGATGGTCATCCGTGTGTGATCGATCCCCCTCAATGCTTTTTCAGTCGAGTCTGTCGCATAGGGATTTCCTAGTGCGCGGTTTACATCCTCGGTGTGGTTTGCAGGCACAGTGGGTGGTTTACCCAATGCGTACAAAGTGCTCATCACAGAGTGCTCACCCGAAGGGCAGAGACTATGACAAAGATTGTAGCAGTTACGGGTTATCATAGAATTAAAAAAAAAAAACAATATAAAAAATAAAATAAAAAGTCTTGTAACTAGTAGCTAGGGACCATTGAAGCACGTCAACCATTGAGAAAGTGCCAAGATGTGAATTTAATAGTAAGGCCACTCTCAATCATTTGATTCTTCTCCAATTTTAGCATTTGAATTACGTTCAAATAAAGAATTAAGAATAGCAATTGATAGATGTCCCCATGAGTGTACTACAATTTTATCATGTACTACTATAATTATTAGATCTATATATAAAATCATTCCTTGTAAAAAAAAAAAAGTGAACATTAAGCCTAATTTAATTCAAATAATATCTCATTCCACAAATGATGTTGGATTACTCACACCCTTGCATGATTTGATATGTCAATTATAGTGTTAATAACATAATATGAAAGTCTAATATCAGATAAAATAAAAAATAAAGATGAATTTGACTTTGATATCTTATGGAAACTTGATAGATGTCGATGAAAGAGAATAGAAGGAATATTTTATTCAACTCCATCAAATGTAATTGTTGTGTGTAGAAAAGAAAATATCTAGATAACCAATTGCATATTTTTGTAATTGAAAATAAACCTCAAAAAGACAAATGTACCCTACAAATATCTATTGTACAATATGTGATACAAACCAATTCTTTGTTCCACTCAACTTGACTTACAAATTTTCTTGAAGACAAAATGTGAATATATTTATTTTTCCATCAACGTAATTTACATTGGCTTCTAATACCTATATATTTATAGAAATTCTTCTAACATGTACCGATCTATTCTAATACATGTAGCATAATTTCATTCTATATTATTTCCTATTCCCTAGCTAGTTCATGAATGAAAACATACATGAACTAGGTAAATGAATGTATCAAAAATGACTTTTTCTTTTTCCAACACAAGGTTCATTTTTCAAGACCCTCCTTGAATCTTAGGAATCACTTTTTTTTTGTTTCTCACCCTGGTGTTCAAAGCCCACATTAGAGCTTCGACTAAATTCGGATCGCATACTGCAGAGCCAATTCATGGGTGGCGGATTTTCTCAATACATAGGGCTCGAACACGAAACCTTTGGTTAAGGGTTGTTTTCTCATGATTACAGTCATAATCATCTTCCTTCGAGTTTCACAAAAAGAAGCCTTGTGAGATATTGTGTTCAATATGTCTCCTCCCTAATATCCAACAATTTGAGATTCTAGATGGCAAAAGCCCTAGGTCAAAATGACAAAAAAAATCATAAAAATGCCATTATATTGTAATCTCTATATACATACATGATACATCTAGGAAAGCAATTTCAAGTTTACTTTGTCACTTTTATTGATGACTGCTCGAGAAAACTTTGGGTCTATGTCTTGAAGACTAAAGACCAAGTGTTAGGCGTTTTCAAGCAGTTTCAGGCTTCAGTTGAAAGAGAAACTGGAAAGAAATTGAAAGGTATTCGTACTGATAATGGTGGTGAATATTGTGGACCATTTGATGAATACTGCAAGCATCAAGGCATTAGACACCAGAAGACTCCTCCGAAGACTCCTCAGTTAAATGGTTTGGCTGAGAGAATGAACATGACCTTGATGGAAAGAGTTAGATGTTTGCTTTCTGAAGCAAAGTTTCCGAGCTCATTTTGGGGTGAGGCTTTATTGACCGCTGCACATGTTATTAACCTATCTCTTGCTGTTGCTTTGCAAAGTGATGTACCAAATAGTGTTTGGAATGGAAATGATGTTTCCTATGACCATTTGAGAGTATTTGGTTGCAAAGCTTTTGTACATGTGTCGAAAGATGAGAGGTCAAAGTTAGATGCCAAGACAAGGCAGTGCATCTTTGTTGGATATGACCTTGATGAATTTGGTTACAGGCTATATGATCCAATTGAGAAGAAACTTTGTGAGAAGCCGTGATATTATTTTCATGGAAAATCAAACAATTGAAGATATTGACAAAACGGAGAAGCTAGAATCTTCAATTTTTGATGGTATAGTTCATCTAGAAGAAGTTCCTCACACAAGTATGCATGATGTTGTTGGGTTTGATGATCACGGTGACGCCCATAATCATGTATCGAATTAAGATGTTGATGTTAATAATAACAATGATATTGTTATTGATGATCCTCCTGCTCATTAAGTTGTGGACGAATCAAATATTCCGCTTAGGAGGTCCACAAGACAGCGGGTTCCTTCCTCTCATTATTCACCCAATGAGTATGTATTACTCACTGATGGGGGAGAACCTGAATGTTATGAGGAGGCCATAGAAGATGAGCACAAGGATCAATGGATTGAAGCCATGCAAGATGAGATGAAGTCTCTGTATGAGAACCACACTTATGAGTTAGTAACATTGCCCAAGGGCATGAGAGCTTTGAAGAATAAGTGGGTGTTCAAAGTTAAAGTTGAAGAACACAACTTGAAGCCAAGGTACAAAGCTAGATTGTTTGTTAAGGGATTTGGTCAAAGAAAGGGTATTGACTTTGACGAAATATTTTCTCCTATTGTGAAAATGTCCTCAATTCGTACAGTTCTAGGTTTGGCTACTAGTCTTAATTTAGAGATTGAGCAGATGGATGTGAAGACGGCTTTCCTCCATGGTGACCTAGAAGAAGAAATTTATATGGAACAACCTGAGGGCTTCAAAGTAGAAGGTAAAGAAAATTTTGTGTGCAAACTCAAAAAGAGTCTTTATGGCTTAAAGCAAGCTCCTAGACATTGGTACAAAAAGTTTGAATCTGTTATGGGGGAGCAAGGCTATAAGAAGACTTCTTCAGATCATTGTGTATTTGTACAAAAAAATTTTGACAATGATTTTATCATATTCTTGTTGTATGTGGATGATATGTTGATTGTGGGCAAGAATATTTCCAAGATTGACGAGTTGAAGAAAGAGTTGCGTAAGTCTTTTGCTATGAAAGACTTGGGTCATGCCAAGCAAATTTTGGGCATGAGAATTACTCGTCTCAGAGATGAAAGGAAGATTTATTTGTCACAGAAGAAGTACATTGAATGTGTACTAGAGCACTTCAATATGAAGAATGCTAAACCTGTTAGTACACCTCTTGCTGGTTATATGAAGTTGAGCAAGAAGATGTGTCCTACAGTTAGAGAGGAAAAAGAGAGAATGGACAAAGTTCCATATACCTCCGTCGTCGGAAGTCTAATGTATGCAATGGTATGCACTAGACCTGATATTGCTCACGCAGTTGGTGTTGTTAGCAGATTTTTCGATAATCCGGAAAAAGAGCATTGTGAAGTACTGAAGTGGATACTCAGGTATCTTAGAGGAAGCTCAGATGAATGCTTATGTTTTGGAGCATCAGATCCAATCTTGAAGGGATATGCAGATGCTGATATGGCAGGATACTGGATATTTGTTTACTTTTTCAGGGGGAGCTATATCATGGCAGTCAAAGTTGCAGAAGTGTGTTGCTCTATCTACAACTGAAGCTGAGTATATTGCTGCTACTGAAGCCGGGAAGGAGATGATATGGCTAAAGCGATTTCTTCAAGAGCTTGGTTTGCATCAAATGGAGTATATTGTCTATTGTGACAGTCAGAGTGTAATAGACTTGAGCAAGAACTCCATGTACCATGCAAGAACAAAACACATCGACGTCAGATATCATTGGATTCGTGAGGAAGTGGAAAGTGAATCATTTCACGTCAAAAAGATCCACACAAGTGAAAATCCTGCAGATATGCTGATTAAGACGATACTGAAAGACAAGTTCGAGTTATGCAAAGAACTTGTGGGTATGAGCTCTATCTAAAGAAGATGAAGATACCTCATTCTGGTAAATGGGACTGGAGGGGGAGATTTGTGGAGTCCATCCCATAAATTTTGGTCAACTTTTGCTACTCAATTGCTACAAGTAATTGTTAAAAAGGAATAGTGATAAGAGTTGAAAATAAAAGATTTGATGGTTGGCAAATTGGTAAGATTTGCAACCTACCTTTGAAATTTGTTACATTTGTCTTTGTCATTAGTGACATAGGCATGATTTTCTCCTTATATAAATAGAGCATTCTTGCTCATTTGTAGAACACACCAAGTTAGAGAGAAAACACCATTTTGAGAGCAAAGTGAGGTATTCCATAGACTATACAAGAAAAGTAGTTTGTGAAGAAAATAGAGTGTGAGTGATATTTTAGTAAGGTGGAAATCAAAAGAGTGTTATTCCCTTTGAGTGTGTAGTAGTCACTTTGAGTATTGTATTCGTGACTACACAGTGTAAAGTTCCTTACTATAGTGATATCAGTTGCTCCTCTTGACCCGTGGTTTTTCCCTTATTAAAAAGGGTTTCCACGTAAAATTCTTGGTGTCAGTATTTTCCCATTTTATTTCCATCATTTTGACCATATATATTTTTGTGTTAGTCTGCGTTTTTCCCAGCACTAGCAACTTCTCTTGCCCATTAAATCAAGAATTTTGTCATTTGTTGAATTAGGGGTTTTCAGTTCTTTTTGGGTGAAAATTTAGGTTCTGACTTCTGTTTTGCCTAAAGTGTGTGATACACTTGCTATGATGTGGCAAAAATGACTAATTAAAAGATGACATGTGTAACTGCCAACAACTATAGAATATATTTTTATTAAAAATAATGAAAATTATTTCAAATAAATTTTATATTTATTTTTTAATTAAAAAATAAATGAAATGACAACACAGTTTACTCAACCCCACCCTACCCAACCCCCTTTCTTCTTCATCTTCTTCCCAGCCATTTTTTTTTCTCAAACCACATAAACCAATTTCACTGCAAATTACTTGCATATTCAAAAAAAAATTATTCCTAATGCGTGAGAGAGAAAGATATTCAAAGATACTAATACAATAGTAATGAAGAAGTTTGTCAATGGTTACTCATCCCGAAATCGATTGCAAAGAAAAATCGAGAGGACCCAAATTAATTTTATTGAAAATTATTTTTCATAAGAGTGATGAAGAAAGGGAGTTTGCCAATGGTAAATCATCTTGAAATCGATTGCAAGGAGAAATCAAGAGGACCTAAATTAATTTTATCGAATTATCTGATATTGTTTTTGATAAGTTTAGTGGGTTAACAATTTAATTTGAATGGAGATATTTATTCGAATGTGGCCGAAAATGAAGATGAAGCGTCGACTAACTTTTTTATCCAGATGTTCACAAATCTGCTTTCTTTATTTTTCTTGCAAATTCAGTTAGTTGATTCTGTTTTTATTTATTTTTTAATAATTATTGAAATGAAATAGAGATGAAGATAAAAACAAAATAAAAAATGGAGATTCTTCAGTTGTCTTTGAAAATTTAAAGTTGGTGAAGAAGATGACTTGAACGGGTGAGGATGCTCTTTCTTTTTTGGATTAAGAATTATTATTTTTAAAAATATTAAAAGATCATTTTAATTTTGTTAAATGCCAAGTGTCAATTAAAGAAGAAAAAGTGTAAGTTATTTTGGAAAAAATAAAAATAAAACATTATTTCAAAAAATTTCACGCGCCCAAGAAGTGAAAAACACTTCATTTGCCATATCAACATTTTGTGTTTAATAAGTACATTTTTTGAATAATTTAAGTGTTCAATAGGTAATAGTCCTAGTTAAGGTGTCTAAATGAAATATGCGGACAACTTTAAAATGTCGTGGATGACTTAACCCAATTCTAAATGTATGTATAGACGAATGCTTACATGAATATGTATACATATTTTAATGCATGCATATGAACATTGCAGTTGATATCATAAATTCAAATGTGTACAACTACTTATTGAATGATATTTAATACTTTTGTTAGAAAAATACATCTTCCTGCTAACAATTCCCAAGATCAGGGTGTGATCCAAAATTCTATTAATGACCATCCAAACAAGGGGAATGGAAACATCGTGGCAACCATGCTGGTGCCTTGAGTCTTATTATATAATATATCCTTATGACCAAAAAAATAAATAAATATACACAGCTAGTCATATTTTAATGCATACTTGAATATGTATACATTTCAACTCTTATCATAAATTTAAATGTACATAACAATTTATCGAATGAATACTCAATACTTTACCTACACACAATCAACAATTATACAATTGGAATAAAATTGGATTCGTTTGCTAATAAAATTGAAATTCATAGTTGTTGTAATAAACACCTCTTTCATAGAACAATCCACAAACATGTTATTTGTATTTCATTCTCTGCTATGATGAATCAAGACAAGCAAAAAAGGACATCTCTTCACCTTGATGTTCGTAGATTGATTGTACGTGTTGTTGTTTCTATGAAATATGCAGTTAAATTTTAATTGGGTTAGAAAATTTGAGTCAAGTTAAATAGATTGAGTTACGATCCATTATTTAATCCATTTTAATTCAAATAAACTTTAAACAAAATTAAATATTGTCTCATTTATTTATTCGTCTTTCTTACGCCTTGCCATTAATGGAAATCTTAATTAGAGTATAATCCTTCAAATCTCATAATTAAAATGATTTGTTTCGATGTCTAAATCTTAATCATTCATATACGATCATTTATTTGGCACCCGTCCTAGCAAGTAGGTAGAATAATTAATACATAAATAAGACTATTGAGCAATAAACATTAACGCCTAAAATCTACTTATACTTGGACAACAGATTTCCCAATATTTGCAATTTCCTTCTCTTCTACCTCTGAAATTTTTCGTCAAATGTCTCATTCCGTCTGCATTGCACCCAACCCACTGTTGCTGAATCATCGGTCACCACCGTCTACATTTCCGGTCATCCCTCACCGGCAACTCCCACTTCCAAATTTACAGTTATCGGCCCGTAAATCGAGGAGTTTTGAAGCTCATAATGCATTCGATCTCAAAGGTACCCAAGGGTATGTATTATTCAGTGGCAGTACACAGAATTTTTCGTTACCTTTTAAAATATGTACCAACAAATAAAACAACGTAACACAATATTAAAAAAAGAACAAAAACCTCTTATAATTTCATTTTTTTTTTCCTATTGGTATGAGTTTACATTTATCTCTGAACTTTGCAGAATGAGTGATCAGCTCTATCAACATGAAGTTGAACTCAAAGTCAGGGACTATGAATTGGATCAGTTTGGTGTTGTAAACAATGCTACTTATGCAAGTTATTGTCAACATTGTAAGGTTTTCTGTTTCGATAATCGATCGTACACATATGACAATATTTGAACTTAAAAGACTTATTTTTCAATAAATGAAACAGGCCGTCATGAGTTTCTTGAAAAGATTGGTGTAAGTGTTGATAAAATATGTCGCAATGGTGATGCATTAGCAACAACAGAGATTTCACTTAAGTTTCTAGCACCACTAAGGGTATGGCGAATTTCATCATGTATTTGGTAGTTTTGTCAATTGAATACAGTTTTTACCTTAGTCGAATTTGGAGCATTCAAAAAAATTGGAAATCCAACTATAAAAACACGGGCGACCTGATATAACATTGTTTTGTTCAGAGTGGAGATAGATTCGTGGTGAAGGTGCGAATATCCCGCTCTACAGCAGCTCGATTATTTTTCGAGCATTTCATCTTCAAGCTTCCAGATCAAGAGGTCAGTTACCTCTATTATCATTCAATTACAAAGAGTCACTTTATACTTGTCAAATTTTACTGTATTTTCTTAAATTTTCACAGCCTATATTGGAGGCAAGAGGAATATCAGTGTGGCTTAATAGAAGTTACCGTCCTATTCGAATTCCGTCAGAGTTCAGTTCAAAATTTGTTCAGTTCCTTCACCAGTAGAGTTGCGGTACACAACATCATCGTCTCTAGACCCTACTTGTGGAATTAGTGCTTGTAATATCTAATTACATTTGATCTTCAATAAATTGAAATTTACACTTTTAATATCTTTACTTGTGAGAGTAATAACAAATTTACTTTGATTATCAATTGCTCACTATTTAATTATTTGTGTGTTATACTATTAAATTTGTATTGTTACTCCATTTGATTGTAAACAGAGGGCTGTCATAATTTGGCCCAATTTTTATTGTGAAGTTCCACTCAATTTCCAATTTAACTCTTCCAGATTTTAATGTTAAAAGTCAAAGAATTATACTTTTTTTTGTCTAACAAATCATACCAAGTCTTTGTTCTTTTTCAAGGAAAGTTTAAAGTTTATAAAACGCATAATACATAAACATGACCTTACTTGGTTTCAGTCGGTAACTATGATCTTTAATTTTAGTTGTGCTCAAGTAAGCTAAGCACTTAAACTTGTATAAAATTGAACAAGTAGATACACGTGTCCTACGTGCCATAATACACGTAGGACACCATATAGGACACAAAATTGCGAAGTAGGACGCCACATAGGACGAATGTGTATATTTGTTCAATTTTACACGAGTTTTAAATGTCTAGTTGTGCACATCTAAAGATAGAGACATAGATGTCAGTTGAGACCAAGTTAAAAGAGCACTCCACACCTCCAATGGACATACCGTCTCCACCTTTCTTTAGAACTAGAGTCACCACAATAGTGTTTTTATCTTCCAGCTGGGCAATGTCCTCCGGCAATTCAGTTATCGCCAGGTGGAAAGTAACAGTCGCAACATGATTGGTCTCATTAGATCCATGAACATGTGGCAAGCTAGTATAACTGCCCGCAAACTTTGTCAACGAAATTCCACTCATAAGTAAGTTCACATCGTGATCTAAGTTCCATTTCCCATCGAGTATCGGTATCACACTAGACAAGTAAATATATCAATCAATCAACTACACGACAATCCCAAACAAAGTGAAGAGGTTAGAAATCGACTCTCTTTAAAGAGATGTACACAATAGCAAGACGAAGAATTAAAGGCGATGGTTCAGTCTTCAGGACAGAGAGCTGCAGCAAAGTGGAACTAATTCTATATTCTATCAAGGTGTCTACTCCAGGCTAAAGAATGCCTTGAAGATGAACGATGTGTAGAAACCTAAACAATAACCAGGTTCTTGTTGGATTACTAAAACCAGTGTTAGCAAAGCTAAAAAGTGTAAAAAAGCTCTAAGGTCCGTGGGGCAAATAAAGTGTGGACTTTAATGAAAAAAGGTGAAAAGGGAGAAAAGAATACAAATATACATATTTAGTTCAACACTTATAATTATAAACATGAATGACAAGTATATCACCAAAGAAATTGAATTTTTTTTTATGATAAAGTGAAATATCAATTATTTAGTGTCACTTCTTCATAAGAGGCTACTTGGCAAGGAAACATTTGTCTGAGAACCTTGATGACGACATTGGAGCCCACATAAAGCGAGGCAAAACGGTCAACACGTTTTGAGCCTCGCTTCAGGGCTTAAGCGCGCCTTTGATAACACTGACTAGAAAGAAATAGTAACAAAACGGAACATAGATCTATCGTGGAAAACCTCCTTGCTCAAGGGAAGAAAAACCACGACCTACACCTCATAGGATTTCACCAAACTTCACTAACTTCAAAGAACAACTTTAGATTACTACTCTATAATCAAATGGACTAACTCTAGTGCCTCACCTCAACAGTTTACTCAAATTGTTCCACGATTAATTATAATTGTATACTCTACTCTACAAGAAGCCAAACCCACTTCTTGTTACTCACACTAACACTCTATTTGGATCATTATTACCCAGTACTGTATGCTAGATACAATGTTTGGCTAGACTGTATTGTTTGTTGCTGTTTAATAACATTTTTATTGTTTGGTTTGACCGTGTACTGTATTGTAATTTATAAATTTACTAAAATATCCTTAATTATTCTATGGTAGAGGTTTGACTAGAATTAAATAATATAGGGTAAAAGGTAAAAATGTATTATGAAATATTATGCCAGGATATAATTGGAAAAAGAAATTAAGTAACAATGGAAACACACCAAATTGTTTGTTCCATAAAATGGGGTTTTTTATTGTTACGTAACAATGGAATTTAACGATACAATACAATACATTTTAAGTAACAATCAAAACAAACATTGTAAGTATACGGTAACGATACAATACAATATAATGGGTAACAATGATCCAAACAGAGTGTAACTAACTATAGTTGTGCACTCTTCTCTCCGAGAAGTTAAACCTACTTCTTGTTACAATTCTTTCTAACGATTAACTATAACTGTTTTCTCTACTTTCCAAGAGGTCAAACCCACTTCATGTTACAATTCTCACAAATTCTTTCACACTTATAACAGTTATTCCTACACAACAATTCTAAGATGAGACTATGCAAACTAAGCTTTAAAAAGAAAACCTAACTCTAGTTCTTTTTTCTTCTGCCATCTTGCTCTTTTCAGTCGCACGAGCTCTTGCTGCAAAATATTCTTGATTTATGATTATGAAAAAAACTGTGTTTCTCCTCTTTGATGATCCTTTTATAAGGGTGGATTAGACCCTAGTAAATCCTACAAGGTAAGTAATTCTTTTTCCTCAAAAGTTTTCCTTTCCTTATAAGGAGTCTTGTGCACTTGTTTCCCTTATTTAGGAGTCTTTGTCTTATAAGGAGTCTTCTGCACTTCTTTTCTTTATGTAGGATTGTCTTTTTCTTTTAAGATTTCTTCTGCACTTTTTTTCCTTATTTAGGAGTCTTCGTCTTTTGATAAGGTTTCTTTTTCTCGTGTTGGTTCTGCTAGTGGATTGTGAACCTGGTTCACTTTGTTCGATTTCTCAGTTCTCGCGTTATTTCTTCTACTGAATTGTGAACTTGATTCACTTTGTCTGAATTACTTTGGCATTATCAAAACCTGTTCAAAAAGTTGTCATGTAATCACAATGTAATGCAAAAACTTTGCTACTGATTACTATGTTATATATAGTACCTAAAATGTATAGGTCAAGTTTGAAAACATACGAGAAATACAAGCAACTAATATCCCCATCCTCTATGCCCCTGAGAGCCCTCTTACTACGCTTATCTTTTCTTTATTGATAAATTCAAATATTAAGTCTTCGTTGGAACCCCCTTCTTTATCCAATTCCTACAACGCCTTTTTAATCATCTATAGTAAAACAAAACATCGGACTAGACTATAACCCAACAATTCATTTTATTTTCCAGCAAACACACATGATAAAATACAATCAATCCTATTTATTTCCAAAAAGAAGATTGTTACATGAAAAAGAGATTTCCATATATTAGTTAGTTATAGAAGTAGTTACAGTTAGTTAGCTGGGCACATAAATCAAAATAACAGAGTTAGTTAGAATTGAATCCATTTCAATTATATTTTCAATTCTATATAAAGTGTAATACAATTCTATACAAGATATGAAATATACAGATCACTTTTCTCTCTTCTTCTCTATTCACCTCCATTGATTGAATCCTCGAGTTTCTCCTGGACAATCTTTCGATCCTCAAATCTTTAGGATTCCTGCAATCGAGCCACTATCTAGTAAAAAAGATAGACACAAATCAATTATAACAATTAATTGTAATGATAGGCACAAAATTTAGATGAAAAGAAGAGTTACCTGAGCATAAGGAGGATGAATAGGTGTAGTATGAAGACCAGAGAGAAAAATGTTAAGGTGCTATTAAAAAATAAAGTTTTGGGTCTCAAATAACGGCACATTAGGTTCACTGTTCGAGATCTTCAAATCACTTGTCTCAACTTCTCCATGGTTTTTTCTCCAGTCTGCTACTTTGCAGCTGCAACTTAGGGTTTCTGCAAGTATTTTGATGGGTTGACAACTCCATATCTGCTAGTATTTAAAGAAGTTTTTGGGCGGTTTTATTGAAAATTTTGAAATTTTTTCCAATAAAACCAACAAAAAACATCTCCGAATATCAGAAGTTACGGACCTATCAATCCATCTAAATACTTGCAAAAACCCTAAGGTGCAGTAGCACAAGAAAAGCAGAGGAATAAGGAGAAAGCCATGGAGAAGTTGAGAGAAGCGATTTTTAAAAATTCCAACAGTAAACCCAATGTGGCATTGCCAGATACCCAAAACTCCATTCTTCAACAGTACCTTAACCGTTTCTCTCTGATTTTCATAATAGTCATGTTCATCCTCAGTTATATTTGAGTATAACTTTTCTTTTCATTTGAATCTTATGTATTTCATTACAATTAATTGTTATAACTAATTTGTATTGATCTTTTTTTTTTTTAAAAAAGGTAGGATTGATTGTAGTTTATCATGTGGGTTTGTTGGGAAAAAATGAATTCCTGGATTATAGTTTCATTTTGAGTGCTTGGAAATAGGTCAAACTTGACAATCACTAGAGAAAAAACTGAAATTAGCTATAAAGTTCATTGCTCATCTGTTGTTATTTTCTTTGTAGCTAACAAAAATCTATTGCTAATTCGTCGCTGAATAGGATCAACAAAAATTTTGCCACTTAACTATGAAATTTGTCCATCGCTAAATTCTATTTATTTTAATAATGGATCAAGAATTCCTTTCTTCAACAACATCTTACCCATTTCCTATCTTGTCTTCATGATATCCTTGATCATCCTCCTTATACTTGAGTAACTCATCTCTTCGTGTAAATTTTGTACCTTTCATTATGATTAATTGTTGTAAATGATTTTGGATCTATTGTACATATCCGTAATAGACCTAATGTAAGCTACAAGTACACCTTTAGACTCCAAACACTTCTAAGGGACCTCCCTAGAGACTTTATTAGACATTCTTTGTTGGTCAATGAACACCATTTGTGAGTCTTCTTCTTATTGTACCTATATTACTCCAACAATCTCCTTACAAGATGAATAACTTCTATAGTCAAACACCCTAGTGTTATTCCAACTCGATCGGCCTACTCTTCAATATCCCTATATTCCAAGATCCAACTAACAATATAGGAACTCCATTTATGCCCTTACCACCCCTACCCCAAACCCCAAACCCTAATTGAGGACACAATCAAAAGCCACTAATGCAAGTTATAAAAATAGTCAAGTGTAAAAATAATAATCAAGAAAGCAACTAACAAGCAAAACATGAATCAAAGTAGTCAGACTAACAAGCCAATAACAAAATGGGAAAGAAAGAATGGTAAAATAATGAAACAAGAAAGACAAAATACATAAATAAAATACAAGTAAGAATGATTGAGCATAGAATAAACAATCGATTCAAATTAATTTACTATACCTAATAACAACATAAAGTATCAGATCAAAAATGAAAAAATAACAAAGCAATAATAACAAAATTATCTAAATAAAATAACACAACTAGAATGACGAAACACAAATTGAACAATCAATTCAATGCAATTCAATTCAAAATACCTAATAGAAAAATTAAATAATAGAGCAAGAATGCTAAAATAACTAGGCAAAAGTAATAAAAATATACCTAAATAAAATATCAAAACAAGAACAATAGAACCTGTGTGTAGTCGAAGACTATTTAGATGAGAAGGACTGACCAAACGATGTCAGAACCATCGAAGCTCATCAAGAGGATGGATCAGATGAATTAGGTCATCCAAAACTCATTGTCGGGAAGGGTTTGATTCTGCTGTACTTGTTGCTTCATAGACGCGAAACATACACACATACACAAAGCGAGAGAGGAGGGAAGAGAGAGATATAAAAGTAAAGGGGCGATCTATAATGTCTGAACCAACAAGTATAGAAGAAGAGAATGAGCCCTTATTAAGCGAAATTCATTTTATTGCCTTATTTTGCTAATTTCAATGCTTTCATATCTTTGGTGTATGTAAATTTGTTCTTTATTAAATTATTTATAAAGAATTATCATTCAAATTGCAATATATTTTTTGGGTCGATGAATATAGACCATGTTGTGGTATTAATTACAACTCCTTAATTAATTTTCAAGTTATCAAGAAAAGTATTCTACAAAGTGATAATTATACAGTTGACTGATTTGATAAAAAATATTTATATCTGATGGTGATAGTTAATAGAAGGTAAATTGATGCATGTGTACAAAAAATACTATAGGAGTAGAGTTTTAATGGAGGATAAGAGTGTCATTCAACTTTAATGAGTGTTTTAATATTTCAACTTGTAAGTTTAAAGGCTTCTCGTTTTTAAGTATAATATGATATGATGATATGACATTTCATAGTGTTTTAAATAAAATTCTTAAAATATTTTAAAACTTTTTCACCGTGTTATCTTTTCTAGTTCATAGACATATGAATTCATCGTAAACATTATCATATTAGTTTAATGCTCATAAAATGAGCATTCGATAACATTTTTAACATGGTCTTTAAACTGAATAAATATCATAACGAAATAAATAATTTTCTTTGTTAATGTGTATATTTATCGTTGCTAAAAACTATTTTTCGTATAGTGATCTCACATAGGAAAGACCAAGAAAATCTATCGTATGCCTTAACATTTCCTTTATCATTTGTCTTGTTAATGTCTTGATCCATTTCCCTTGTTAGCTTCCATTGTAATTTTTCCTTCTTCTATCTGGTTGCCTGTCCTACTTCTTGTTTGTCTTTCATAAGGATGGTTACTTCTATGATTTCCTTTCCCCTTGTGATTGTTTTTCATCCTTCTTCTGGTAAAGAGTCTGTTTGCAATAAATTTTAAACATATGAAAAATAAATAAATCATATAAATAAAATCTAAAGAAATATGAATATTTTATATAGTGCGGATATAATTCTCTTCCTCTCTTGATTCTACTCTCCTAAGATTTATCCATGATTCGAGGGCCGTTAGTGGCGTATTTCTCGAACTAGGATGATTTAGATTTGACCTCTATATGAATATTCCTTGACTTTTGTGGAATATTCAGATGCCTTTTAAGGAAATTTAGTACTCTTTATATAGGCATGAACTAAGGTTTAGGGTTGAGTAGCCTCCAAGAATTCTAATTGAAACTGAACACACCTTCTAGAGTCTCAATTCGGATTGAACACGTCTTGTAGAGTCCCACAAAATTCAATGACTACAAATGCCCCTTGCTTCAAGGCTTGTCGGAGTGTAGACTCGATGAAACTCAAAGACGATGCTTGAAATAATCATTCTTCCACCTTTGCAGCTTCAGATTTTCAGATTTGATTTATGAGAGAAAAGATGAAGGACATAGTTGGTCCCACTGGTGTGCCAATTTGCTTGCAATAAATTTTAAACATATGGAAAATAAATAAACCACACAAAAAAAATCTGAAGAAACATGAATATTTTATATAGTACGGGTATAATTCTGTTCCTCCCTTAATTCTAAGATTTATACATGATTGTATTTCTCGACTATGATGATTTAGATTTGACTTCTATATTAATATTCCAAGAATTCTAATTGAAACTGAACGCACCTTCTAGAGTCTCAATTCGAATTGAACACGTCTTGTAGAGTCCCACCAAATTTCAATGTCGGGTGGGTATTATGTTATTGGGTGGATTTTTTTAATTAATTCGGGTGAGTCTTTCAATTTATGGGTAGAAATTTAATAAATATTGGGTAGGCGTTTTAGATTGAAACATGTGTCCTACCGTTAGTAAAAAATGTATATAGTACACCTCAAAACTAGGAGGGGGTAAGAATATTAGTGTCCTAAAAATATAACGGAGGGTATTTGAAAATTATTTATGATAGCAGATATTAAGATAGATAAATTACGTAATTAAAATGACTACGTTAACACATTTTTTGTTTCCTTTTCCTTTTATAACTATCTTATAGAAATTTACCATGCTTATAATAGAAACTTTTCGTGTTCCCTTATTTTGACAATTCACTGTCACCTGCTCCAGGGAAAAGTTTGTCCCTTTCAATAAAAGAAGCATCAATATTATTGCCGACATCTGCCACGTGTCAACGCTACAAAAAGTTGAATTTTATCATTAATTAATTCTATAGGACCGATCCTTCTTTAATGTCTTATTAGTCGAGTCTGTTGCATAGGATTTGACTAATGATGTTGACATTTTTCATGTGATTTGGAGGTTATTACACGATCGGGTTTATTCAATGCGCTCAAAGTGTTGGCAAAGATGATACTCCCTCTGTTTAAAAAAGAATGACCTACTTTCTTTTTAAGTCTGTTCAAACAAAAATGACATTTTTCTTTTTTTTGTAACATTTTAATTTTAGCTTTCCACGTGACATGTTTAAGGCCACAAGATTAAATAACAATTTTGTACATTTGTCATAACTTTAATTTAGGACCACACGATTCAAAAGTTTTTATTTATTTTCTTAAACTCCGTGTCAAGTCAAATTATGTCACTCTTTTTACAACAAAGGGAGTACACTGTTTGCAACAAATTTTAAACATATGGAAAATAAATAAATCACACAAATAAAATCTGAAGAAACATAACTTTATTGATAAATAAGCGGGTACAATTATGTTTCTCCCTTGATACTACTCTCCTAAGATTTATCTGTGATTCGATGGACGTTAGTGGCGTATTTCTCGAACTAGGATGATTTAGATTTAACCTCTATATGAATATTCCATGACTTTTGTGGAATATTTGAGATCTTGATCTTTAAAAATATCCAAGAGTTTATGGGATATTTTTGAGATGCCTTTTAAGGGAATTTAGTACCATTTATATAGGCATAAACTAGGGTTTAGGGTTGAATAGCCTCCAAGAATTCTAACTGAAACTGAACACACCTTCCAGAGTCCCAAAACGAATTGAACACGTCTTGTAGAGTCCGCAAAATTTCAATGTCTACAAATGCCCTCTGATTTAAGGTTTCTCAGAGTGTAGACTCGATGAAACTCAAAGACGAGGCTTGAAGTACTCATTCTTCCACCTTTGCAACTTCAAATTTTCAGATTTGATTTAAGAAAAAAGAGACAAAAGGCAATTTTGGTCCCATTAGGCGTGCCAATTTGTTTGCAACAAATTTTAAACATATGGAAAATAAATAAATCACACCAATAAAATCTGAAGAAACATAACTTTATTGATAAATATGCGGGTACAATTATGTTTCTCCCTTGATACTACTCTCCTAAGATTTATCTGTGATTCGATGGCCGTTAGTGGCGTATTTCTCGAACTAGGATGATTTAAATTTAACCTCTATATGAATATTCCATGACTTTTGTGGAATATTCGAGATCTTGATCTTTAAAAATACCCAAGAGTTTATGGGATATTTTGAGATGCCTTTTAAGGGAATTTAGTACCCTCTACATAGGCATAAACTAGGGGTTTAGGGTTGAGTAGCCTCCAAGAATTCTAACTGAAACTGAACACACCTTCTAGAGTCCCAAATCAATTTTGAACACGTCTTGTAGAGTCCGCAAAATTTCAATGTCTACAAACGTCCTCTGCTTCAAGGCTTGTCGGAGTGTAGACTCGATGAAACTCAAAGACGAGGCTTGAAGTACTCATTCTTCCATCTTTGCAGCTTCAGATTTTTAGATTTGATTTAAGAGAGAAGAGATGAAAGACAAATTTGGTCCCACTGGAAGTGCCAATTTGTTTGCAACAAATTTTAAACATATGGAAAATAAATAAACCACACAAATAAAATATGAAGAAACATAACTTTATTGATAAATATGCGGGTACAATTCTATTCCTGATCCCTTGATTCTACTCTCCTAAGATTTATCCATGATTCGAGAGTCGTTAGTGGCGTATTTATCAAACTAGGATGATTTAGATTTAATCTCTATATGAATATTCCATGACTTTTGTGGAATATTTGAGTTCTTGATCTTTAAAAATACCCAAGAGTTTATGGGATATTTTGAGATGCCTTTTAAGGAAATTTAGTAACCTTTATATAGGCATACACTAGGGTTTAAAGTTGAGTAGCCTCCAAGAATTCTAATTGAAACTGAACACACCTTCTAGAGTCCCAAATTGAATTGAACATATCTTGTAGAGTCCGCAAAATTTCAAAGTCTACATACACATTATATAAGAAGAAACTTATACATAATAAAAAGGCGAAATGGTCTGGTAGACCCTTGTACTTGTATGCATTTGTATTGTGAACCTTTTTATTTAACCATTTAGCAACTAAACCCTTAAACTCAATCAAACGAATATTTTAAAACTCCTCTTTATCATGTGTATAGTTCACTCACCTTGAATATATGACATGTCAAATCTATGTCACATAAATTAATAACATGTCATAATTATCTTTATTATTTATTTTTAAAAATTATTAAACAAAGTTTTATTAAATAAAATATAAAATAATAAATTATAAATTTATTAAATTTTGGTACTCCACACCTCCTCTTCAACAGTGTAACATCTAAATCCACTGGGGAAAGTCGTCGCCGCCACCACTCTTCTTGCCGGCAAGACCTGCAGGTCTCCATCTCCGTTGCAAATCTCATTATTTTCCTTTCCTCTTTCTCCAACCTCCACAAAATTAGTAACCCTAAGCCGAAACGCCACCGGCGACCCCTGCGAGCCACCAGGGACCGCCTCTCTTCTCCATCCCCTCCGTCGTACCAATAAACCCCCTCGCCGCCTCCCGTTCTGGTGAAAAAGGATTAGCGCTGCCTCTCTCTTTTACTCCATTTTGAATCAGTAGACTCCGACGAGCACCACTATAAAATCAACATCGTTTTCTCCCTCCAGTGATAACAACTTGAAATGTAACGACAAGGAGTTGCCAATATCCTGCTAAAGCCTAAAGTTGATAATAAGTGTATAGAAGAAGGAAAAAGGGGCTGGGGCAGGAATGGGGATGGCGGCAAAAAGTAGTTGGAGTTGAAGGAAGAATAAGACTTTTTAAAAATTTATATTTCTTTTTTTAATTTATTATTTTATTTTTTAGTTTTCTTAAATTTAATATTTTATTTTTAAATATTTTTTAAATTTAAATATGAAGTTCACTCGCCTTCACATGTGTGTAATCACACTCTCTTGCCAACTCAACCATCTTAATATCACATAAGCCTAATCAATGGTCAGAGGATTTTTGATATATTGTATTTTATTGAGTTTAAGAGTTTAGTTGATAAATTGTTAAGTAGAAGGGTTCACAATACAAACTTATACAAGTACAAGGGTCCACCAGACCATTTCGCCTAATAAAAATGAATACGTAATCACTTTTTTTGTTTCGTTTTCGATTATAATTAACTTTTAAAAATTTAAGTAATGTTTATTATAGACTTTTGAGCTAACCTTTTTTTTGACAATTTGCTATTACGTGCTTCGAACACAATAACAAAAGCATAAACCTTAATGCCTACATATACTTAAAGTAAATTTCCCAATATTTTGAATTTCCATCTGCAAATTCTTCACCAAATGTCACAATCCCTATTTTCCCCTTTGATTGGCAGCAATTGCCTTAACTCACTGTTGCCGAATCATCGGTCACTGTCTACATTTCCGGTCAGGCAACTCCCCCTTCCAAATTTACAGTTATCAGCCAATAAATCGAGGAGTTTTGAAACTAATGCATCTGATCTCAATGGTACACAAAGGTATGTATATGTATCTATTAGACTTCCTCTGTTCCAATCCAATTATAATGTGATCTTGTAATATTACAAGTTTGAAGTCAAATTGTTACTGAATATAGAAAGAGTTTCCTATTTGTGCGTTAACATAGTCGATTATTTATTTATGAACTTTGCAGAATGGGTGATCAGCTCTATTTCTATGAAGTTGAACTCAAAGTCAGGGACTATGAATTGGATCAGTTTGGTGTTGTAAACAATGCTACTTATGCAAGTTATTGTCAACATTGTAAGGCTTAAGATTTCGATCTGCACTTAACCGATTTACTTAATTCTACCATATGAAATACTCCATATATCATAGACTTTTTCAAATGACTATTTTTCAATATATGAAACAGGCTGTCATGAATTTCTAGAAAGAATTGGCGTAAGTGTTGATGAAGTATGTCGCAATGGTGATGCATTAGCAACAACAGAGCTTTCACTTAAGTATCTAGCACCTCTAAGGGTATGTATAACCCTCATCTAAACATCATTAACGATCAATAAATATGCATATGTTATATATAATATGTTAAAGAATGACAAAAGTCTCATATCGGTGGTTAATGAGATGGGTGGACTCCTTATAAGGCTTGGGCAATCCTCCTCCTTTTGAGCTAGCTTTTGGGGTGTGAGTTAGGCTCAAGACCTAATTCAACATAATACTTAGTACTTCAAGTCGAATTTGGAGCATTTAAAAAATTTGGAGATCCAACTTCAAAAACACAGACACAGGTAGACTGATACAACATTGCTTTGGTATCTGACTATCTGTTACTTCAGTCATATGGGAAAACAGAACTGTTTAGTCATTCATGACTTCAAATGTGAACACAATTGCTTAAAATTTGCGCTATGTTCTCATTTCTTTCATCATTGGTTTAGAGTGGAGATAGATTCGTCGTGAAGGTGAGAGTATCCGGCTCTACAGCAGCTCGTTTGTATTTCGAACATTTCATCTTCAAGCTTCCAGATCAAGAGGTTAGTTACCTCTATTATCATTCAATTACAAAGAGATACTTTTTACTACTTGTCAAATCTTAATGTATTTTCTTGAAATTACATAGCCTATCTTGGAGGCAAGAAGAACATCAGTGTGGCTTAATAGAAGTTACCGTCCTGTCCGAATTCCGTCAGAGTTCAGATCAAAATTTGATCAGTTCATTCACCAGAAGGGATCTAACTAATGTGTTTGTGAACAAAGTGCAGAAGAGTTCTTCTGATCAGGTGAAAATTTGGTTAATTTATATACTAATGTATATATTTTCTTTGGTTAATATCACTTTTGGTTCCTCAGCTTTTAATAAATTCTGAATTTAGTTCTCTACCTTTACAAGGTAGGGGTAAGGTTAGGTACGTTCAGAACATCCTCTGCATAGTCCACCTGTGGAGTTACATTGGATATATATGTTATTGTTTCTGAATTTAGTCCTTGTAATATTTTAGTAAATTTGATCTTCGATTAATTGAAATGTACACTTTTAATCCCTTTACTTGTGAGTATTTATAAAGTTACTATGATTATCAATTGCTCACTAATTAATTATTTATGTGTTATCTCAAGTTTGTATTGTTTGCACCATGCTATCTTTTCTAGTTCATTGACATGTACATACGTCGTAAACATTATCATATTAGTTCAATGTTCATAGAATGAGTAATCAATAACAATTTTAACACGATCTTTAAACTGAATAAGTATCATAACAAAATAAACAATTAAAAAACATTTGAATGCAATGAGTGCCTTAAACAATTTGATATGACAAAAAAACTTGATGAACACAAGGTTAATTTCCCACCTTAAAAGCCTCTAATAAATGTTCTTATTTCATTTTATTTCCAAGACAATAATATTGTATTGTTCAAATGAGAGACTATACTATGGTCTATGAAATAAGAGTTGTATATAATAGTAAATTCCAAGTGTCTGGTACTCCAGCAACACACCAATGGCTGCAATCTAGTTGACCACTTGGGCCATAAATAGATGGATGTCCATCTTTTCTCAATTGAGTCAACAATGTAATATCAAGCAAGTGTACTTGTTTCTTCATTGTGTTCAACACTTTCTTTATGACAAGTTCTCCTGGATATCTCTCTCCTGGATAAGTTGATCCTTTTAGGGGTTTGGTTTGCCCCTTGCAGCTTACCTCCTTTGGCTCACCCCAATTTGCACCACTAGTCAAAGCCAACCAAGAAAAAAGATCACATATATATAGTGTCTATGCCCTCCAACTTTGGATATGCACAAGTAAACACTTACACTTGTTTAAAATTGAACAAGTAGACACACACATCCTGCGTAGCATGATACATGTAGGATGTCACATAGCACACAAAAATGTCATGTAGGACGGACGCCACATATATAGAATGTGTGTGTCATCTATTTGTTCAACATCATACAAGTCTAAGTATTCACTTGTGCACACCCAAAGTTGGAGGGCATAAATGTGAAATAAGACCAATAGTTACAGGGCATATTTATGTATTATGCCTTTACAAATTGACATATTATTAAGAAAGACAATCCAGATAGACGAAATGTGGTTAGTTAAACATTCTTTTTTTTTTTTAATTTTACTTTTAAAATATATACATTAAATGACATAATACATTCATTGATAATCTTTTAAATTTGTCAGTAAATTTCATTTAGACATTAGAATTAAGAGCATTTATTGGACACTTTTGACTAAAATTTTGAAAAGATTTTCATGCGTGCTCTCAAGCATCTAGTACTAAATCACCTACTTTAAATAAATATAATTTGTTAAAACAACTAATATGTGGAATGATAAATAATAATTCATCAAATTCAAAGGTACTTACGAAAAATGGACAGCAGGAATTCCTTGAAAGAAGACACTAGTCTTGTTAGGATCAATGTTGGTGTCAATCCATTTAGCCCAAGTATTCAATCCAATATTATATGCTTTCATACGATCCATATCTTTAAATAGTTTGCCATGAACTTCTAAGTAATCCCACCTAATTAATTGGAAAAATAAATAAATTATCAAGAGCTCCATATAATAAAATGATTCATTGCTCTATAATTTATAACAAAAACATATTCAAAATTTAAAATTTATGAATTTATTTGGATTTATAGCATCTTTTCTAGTGGATTCCTGACTAAATATTCTCACATATTTAATGTTGATCATGATATGAATACATGATTTCAGTAAAAATTATAGAGTTTCGGCTAGTAAACTCGTCACTATTAGAAATATAGGGGTTTTTTTCACCGCAAATCATGAGAAATTTGTGTTAAAAATATGACTTTCACGCTCATTTTTCACCAATTCAGTTCACTAGAAAAACACATGATGGGAAACAGATCTTCATTGAAACACAAACTTTCCTAATTTTTTAATTTCGTGTAGAAATACTACTATCTTTTTTCTTACTCAATAAAAAAATCTGTAGGAATAACCACTAAACATTTTTTGATTGCAGAATTTCAATAATAAAATTTTATTTTCTTACTAGTGCGTAAGGGACACGGTATTTAAAAGATATAGTATATTGTAAAGTGATTTAATTTTGAGATCACAAAATTTTAAAATATTTTTTTATTTTCACATAAACTAAAACAGATGAAGTAATAAAGAGTGATTACCCTTGTAATATTCCAGTATGAGTCCACCAATGATAACTATTGAAGATTAAAACATCAGCTCCTACCCAAATTGAGGTTTTAGTAATGGAATCAAGCTTCAAAATTCTACCAACTTTCTCAAGGGAAATGTCCACAAGAAATCTATTCCTCAAGTACTGCACTGACACTTCATATTCCTTTCAATATTATCAACAAAATAACATGATATTAGTACATTTATTTCAAATAAAATAAAATAATTCACGTGCTTGACTCATGAAAAACTACAACTCTATACATGAGGCGGCCAACACGTAGAAATATAAAATTAATTAAATAAAAGTATATCCTCTCTAATATTTTTACACTTTTAGATAAGCTAATTACAAGTTTTACATAAATGTGATTGTGAAAAAAAGTATTTTTACTTACTGGAAATTTGAGAGTGATGAGAGAATCCTTTGATTCATAGATATATTTGGAAGAAGGAAAAGCAGCATGAAGCAAACATGCAAGAGATTCCCATTGATTGTAGCCTAATGAGTCTCCCACAAACATTATCTTTTTACCTTTCATTTTTTCTAGCAAAGCTTTTCCATCAAACCTATAGACAACAAATTCAAGAAAACAAATTTATTTATACATATAAGTTTAACCAAATATTGGAGGAAGGAAATAATATCAGAAACGATAAAATTAGTTTATAAAAATATGACACACTCAATCCATCTATGAAATTGAGTGATAATAAATTTATACATATAGGTTTAACAAAATATTGAATTAGAGAGAATAATATCAAAGTGACAAAGTTAAAATATGACTCATGCAATCCGCTCATTTATGCCTTTCGAATCGAACGAAATGCCTGTCTTCCAAATAAAAAAAAGGCTCGTTGGGAAGTTTGGTTCTATCCAATAATCTAAAAATTTGGGTTGATATATAGGTCAAATTGAATTGTTTTTGTTTAGTACAAGTTGGATTACCACTTGCTTCTTAAATCACTTGTAACTCATTTTAGCCCAAATACCTTTTGAGTGGGTCATAAATCCATCTTAACCTAATTTGTTTAAGCCCAAATTACTATTAGATCAACATGCTCATTTGACACCTCTGGATACATATGAATAAGAATAAGAGTTTTAGTAGCAAATTAATCATACCTTGGGAGATTGCAAGTAGTAGGCTGCCATCTATATTTGAGATAAAACTCATCAACCCTTCCATTCTTAAGACAATTGAAACCATCAACTAAAAAAGGACAATTTAATGAATCATAAATTTGGTAAGATTCATCATAAACCCAACTTCCTTCAAACAAATTACAATTTCCCAATGTTGAATTCATCCCATTTGATTTGTGAATAAAACATGATATTAGTGAGAGAAGAAAATGAATATAAAAGATAATCCTTTCCATTAGATAGAGTTAATTGTGAAAATAAATGAGTTTGAAAATGACAATATATACAAGAAATTAGAACTTAAAACAAATGAACTTACCAAAGTATTATACATCTTCCTATTTTATATAGTCATTTTAGGTAAATACTTATTCCTATTTTATATATAGTCATTGATCAGTCAAATCAAATATATATGGTAAGTCACTGATCATTATTTCATTATTGACATTAAATATTTGTGGAAAAAAAGTAAATTAATTACTCCCAAATGATTAATCAAATATATTATATATGGAAAATATGTTTTAAAAGGTAAATTAATCATGTGTGTATGGATAAGATAAGAAATAAATATAAAGAATATATAACAAATTTAATGTTATTCTATACATGTCTTGTCAATCTTTTAAATAATATGGAAGTAAAAACATTCAAATGTGAAGGTTCATTGTTGTTTTTTCTTTTTGCACAGATGAAATAGCAAAATGAGAAATTTAAAAAATTCGATCGATACAATTAAAGCAATTTGACAAAATATCTACAAATATACTTTTAGTCTAAAGAATTTTTTTAACACTATCAGAATGTCATCAAAGAATATTTCAATTAAACATTCTTAAAATATAAAAAGAAAAACAATAATTTTAAATTATACTGAATTACCTATTACAAGTAAAAAAATGAATGATTTAGAATAAATAATTAATGTTAAACGTAATAATAGAAAAAGAATTTATGTTTCTCTTGATATGCTAAAGTGAACAACTAAAAATGGAAAATAATTTAGAATTAATAATTAATACTAAATGTAAAATAAAAATCCTTTTTTAAAATAGATAAATAAAAACGCAACTTTATTTTTAATATAATAAATACATAAAAGTAAATAGAGTTAAAAATGTGACATGGACATTTTTGACAACAATGAAAATTCCTTTTATAAAAACAATATGGAAAAGTAATATTTTCTTACTAGGTAAAAAATATGGATGAATTAATAGAGTTAAAAAAATTATTGTTAAAAAAAAAGGTGACATGTCATCCAAAAGAGAAAAATGATTTTACTGTGTCATGAAGTATATTTTGAAGAAAATAGGACTAGTCGGGTGATATTATAATTTCTTAGAAAAATTAAAATAATAATTTTAGATAATTTCTCAAACATGTTTGAATTACGTATTTAAAATTAAAGTCCAACATATAGCATTAACAACACAAATGGGATGAGATAGAAAAAATTATCCCAAAAAAATTAGTTATTCCATATATATATATATGAGGTAATTTATCTTTATCATTATAAGTAGAGCCATTTGGTGGTAAAAAGACATTTATTCATGTATTAATATATGTATGAGCTATACACCATTTGGTAGCTTGTTAGAAACAAGTTATTCATTTATAAAATTAATATGATATTTAGTTTGTAATTTTGAAATCTACATAACTGATAATGTCTGATATATGTATAAATTATAAAGTAAATTGGTGTAGTATCTTATGTAGAGTAGAAAATGGAATAACTAATAACTACCTAACTAATATCACATAAAGCCATAACTAGCTAATACCTTAATCAATACCATAATACTCCTGATCAATGGTGGAATAAATAATTTTGGGACTAACTAATACCCTTAGACAAACATTAGAATAAAATAATTCTACATTTTCTCTCAAATTATTATCCCTTTATCTCTCATACCAAATAACAATCAAAGTGGGTTAAGATTATTTTACCTAATTCATTTTTTTTATATTTAAATTTATATAGATAAAATATAATTTAATTTATTTTTAATTCGTTCAAATCCGATTCAATCCGCCTATATATCATGGCAACTAAAAACTATAAGGTTTAATTCTAACAAATTCATATAGGTGATAAAGTATTGAGCATATGGAAGAAAGTGGCTGATGAGCTGAACTGTCTAAGTGGTTACAGTTTGTACAGGTGTCATATAGTTAGTGGCTAGATATTAATTCTGTTATTCTGTTAGAAGATTCTTTCCATTAGTTAGTTAAGCTTAAGTCAGTTTATACTTGTATATATACACATGTACTGTCTAGAAGTGATTAACACATTTTGAGCAATATACAGAAATTTCCCAACTCTCTCTGTTCTGAAGATATTTTGATATGATCATTCTAGATGGACTTGGACATTCTTGATGCATCTTAAATCTGATGTTTGCACTTTACTTAAAAGCTTTCTGACTTTGATAAAAACTCAATTTGGAAGACAAGTGAAGGTACTTAGATCTGATAATGGGGGAGAATTCTTTAATACTCAATGTAGGGAGTTATTTGATCATCGTGGTATTATTCATCAAAGCTCATGTCCACACACTCCACAACAAAATGGAGTGGTGGAAAGGAAGCATAGACATATTCTTGAAACTGCCAGGGCCATTCGATTTCAAGGTCATTTACCTTCTAGATTTTGGGGTGAATGCATCACAGCTGCTGTCTATATCATAAATAGAGTTCCATCAACTGTTTTAGGGAATAAAACTCCCTTTGTCATGTTGTATCAAACTCAGGCAAGCTTATCGCATATGAGAGTCATTGGATGTTTATGTTATGCAACAAACTTGGTCAAGGGAGACAAGTTTGGGGTAAGAGCTATCAAAGCTGTATTGTTGGGATATGGAACTACTCAAAAAGGTTATCGGCTCTATGATCTGCAGAATAAAGTCTTTTTTACAAGTAGAGATGTTTGTTTTTATGAGCACTTATTTCCTTTTCAGTCAAACACTATGGATGATCTAAGTAAGATGGATGCAGATGATCCTATGTTAATGCCTATTTTTCATCCAACTGAAATTACTGAAGAAGTTCCAGTTGCAAGGCTTGAAGAATGTGATAGTACACCACTTATGGTTGAAGCTACTGAGCCGCTGGTTGAAGCTGCAAGCTCCATAGATCCAGTTGGGCAACCACCAGCAAGGAGAACATCAACAAGAGTTAGTAGACCACCTATCTGGCAGAAAGATTTCATCACAAAACCAAGTTCAAAATCTGCAAACTCTTGTTTATACCCCATTGAAGATAGTGTTACTTATGATAACCTGGCTGTCCCATATCAGAATTTTATAGCTCAGATGTCTATAGAGACTGAGCCACAATCTTATGAACATGCCATCTTGGATAAAAGATGGGTTGAAGCTATGAAGTCTGAAATTCAAGCTCTCCAGAATAATGGGACTTGGAAAGTAGTTTCTTTGCCACCAGGTAAGAAGGCCATTGGTTGCAAATGGGTCTTCAAGATAAAGTATAAGGCTGATGGTGCTATAGAAAGGTTTAAGGCCAGATTGGTAGCAAAAGGTTACAATCAAAAGGAGGGTCTTGACTACCAAGAAACTTTTTCTCCAGTTGTAAAAATGGTGACTGTGAGGTCTGTAATTTCTTTGGCTGCAGCAAATGGATGGAACATTCAACAGATGGATGTAGATAATGCCTTTCTACAAGGAGATCTACAGGAGGAAGTCTATATGCAATTACCACTAGGATTCAACAGTGATAACAGTGAGAGATCACAAGTTTGCAGATTACTTAAGTCACTTTATGGCTTGAAACAAGCATCCAGGCAATGGAATGTGAAACTCACAACTGCTTTGCTCAAAGCAGGGTTTCATCAAAGTCATTTGGATTATTCATTGATGACCAAAAGGACAGCAGAAGGAATTGTGATAGTATTGATTTATGTAGATGATCTGTTGATTACAGGAAGTAGCAAAAGGTTGATAGACAATGCTAAACATGTCCTGAAAAGTAATTTCAAAATCAAAGATCTAGGAGATCTCAGATATTTCCTTGGTATAGAATTTGCAAGAAACTCAGAAGGCATACTTATGCATCAAAGGAAATATGCCATGGAACTTATATCAGACTCTGGAATGAGTGGATCAAAACCATGTGCTACACCAGTAGAGGTCAACCAGAAACTGACTACCTCAGATTTTGATGATCATTTCAAGCTTAATAATGGCCATGCTCTGCTGGATCCAGGTGGTTATCAAAGACTTGTTGGAAGACTATTGTACCTTACAATTACCAGGCCTGATATTGCCTTTGCTGTACAAAGTCTTAGTCAGTTTATGCATGCTCCTAAGTCATCACACATGGAGGCAGCTCTTCGAGTAGTAAGATATGTAAAACAAGTACCTGGTTTTGGTGTCTTGTTGTCTGCTAAACATGCCAACATTCTTCAAGGTTTTTGTGATGCTGATTGGGGGTCTTGTATCAACACCAGAAGATCCATCACTGGGTACATGATTATGTTTGGTAATTCATTAATCTCTTGGAAGTCCAAGAAACAACCTACTGTGTCTAGAAGCTCAGCAGAGGCTGAGTACAGAAGCTTGGCATCTACAGTAGCTGAAGTTGTTTGGTTAATTGGATTGTTCAGAGAATTAGGTGTTGAATTGCAATTGCCAGTGAGACTGCATTGTGACAGCAAGGCTGCTTTACAAATAGCAGCAAACCCTGTGTTCCATGAGAGAACAAAACACATTGACATAGATTGCCATTTCATTAGGGAGAAGATACAAAGTGGGCTTGTACATACTCTGCATTTGTCTTCTGTTGAACAACCTGCAGACATACTTACCAAAGGCCTGAGCAAGCTGCAACATGATCATTTAGTATCCAAGCTAGGGATGAAGAACATCTTCATATCACCTAGCTTGAAGGGGGGTATTGAGCATATGGAAGAAAGTGGCTGATGAGCTGAGCTGTCTAAGTGGTTACAGTTTGTACAGGT
>JAJOOH010072189.1:0-11476 GCA_029582605.1 Solanum gracilifrons
AAGATTTGGGTTTGGGTCTCTTGGATTCTTCACTTTTGGCCTGTATCAAGACTTAAATCTTCATACCCAGTTGAATGCAAGCTCAATTTGGTATAAATTTCTATTTCTTATACATGTGTGGCTAAAAACCCCGACTCTTGGTATGTGATTTAGCGAATATGGGTTAAGATAATTATTGGGTCTTGCTTGCTCATAGTTTAATCGTAGTTTAACTATGATTTCGTTTAGTAGTTGTGGATGAATTTAATGAATTTTTAGTTGCAAATACAAGTTTATTTATGTGTTTTTGACTTGCTCAAGAGAGAGGTCGTAAAACTAAGCTACTAAATTGATGGCCAGTGCGAGTTGGTCGACATGAGGTTCAGCTCGAGAGAGTGAACCCTAGTCCCATGTCCACACACTCAGCTCGAGAGAGTGAGTGGGTTAAGGCGTAGACTGGTCTTCATGTAGCATGTGGGTGTCCGAGAGGAACGCATTTGAAACGGTGTAAGTTGCTCGAGAGAGAGCCTATCCCCCTTAAATTCTAGCCTAGTCACAATTATTCTATGAATCTTTTATCGAAATCCTGTACCCAATAATCTAACTTACCCATATTCCCGTCACATCCCAAGGATCCCCTCTCATTACTTAGAAACCCTCGTTTATTTTGTTGTTTTTACTTACTAGTGACAAAACCCCCTATTGTTAATTGCCATTCTTGTGTCCCTCTTTAATTTACAATATTTTTAATCGTTAATGTCTTTTGCTACGACTAGTTAGAACTAAGTTTTATTTTTCTATTAATTCTCAAAACCACTCTCTTGGGAAGGATCCCAACCCTTGGTTGGATTACTAAACTATTGTACGATCGTAGACACTTGCATCGGAAGTTGTGTCTTGAGTACGCAAACATCATACTACCCACTAATACCAATCATTACCATCACTATCTGTCACGATCCAAACTGTTGTGATTGACATCCATGCCAACCCCTTACGGCGAACCATATCTTAATGTACAACACATACAATCATCTAAGCAAGATATAGAATTATAACAAAGAGATTAAAAATTTGCATAATGAAATTAATAAAAACAAACAGAAGTCTAACTACTACATTCCCAAAATCCAAAACTCATCATACTAAAACTCTAACACAAGTATATAGATAAATATGATATAGGTATGTACTCTTCTCTAACATAATTACTTTATCATCACTAGACCTTAAATAGTATGTCGAGTCATTAACTACTAAGAAATAATCACCAATCAATATAAATCATAAACCACTTGTTAAAACACAAACAAGTTATAAACAA
The DNA here is from genome assembly GCA_029582605.1 of Solanum gracilifrons. Taxonomy (NCBI): domain Eukaryota; kingdom Viridiplantae; phylum Streptophyta; class Magnoliopsida; order Solanales; family Solanaceae; genus Solanum; species Solanum gracilifrons. The sequence goes on from JAJOOH010072189.1 coordinate 1,304, forward strand.
TGGAAATCATATCCACACTGGCCTTGTAGTTGTTGATGTTGTCCAAACTATATCCCTTTTATGGGATTAAAATGGTTGATTGCAAAATACAATAATCTAATTAGGTTGAGGTTGAATTCCACAGAGAGCGTACTAGAGTTCTTTTACAATTTGCTATCGAGATTCAAATCAGTAACTACTATTGGGAAATAGGAGGTGTGGAAAATTACTAACTACTTTAACTAATTGGATGCTTATCAATAATAACGATGAACTAGGGTTACAAGACTTAGATATCAGAAGTCAAACAAATACTTTATTAGCAACACATTCAGATATGTTCATTGTGCAAAACTAAAGACTTCCTAAGTATTCTAATGTATTTTGGCTCAATTAAGAGAATATCACCCTAAGTCTTTGCCATCATTTAGGTGTTAAATTAATTTGTTCATTCATCAAAAGCCTCAAGTTAACTATCCTCTTTTGAGTTCAAGCTATTAGATGGTGATTGGTAGCACCAAGTCTCTATTAATGATATTTTTTCCTAATCTTAACTTTTTTTTGTCAAGCAAATTAGAATACATACGCGTTTTTAATGTTTGCAATCATTAAAAAAACAATATTTACTAAAGAACCTTAATACACAATAATCACCCTTCATGAGAAGATATTTATTGTAAAGAATATGTTATCATCATCCCTACTCTAAGTTTCATAGCCCTAGTTATGAATTTAGCTACTTATAACTTATAGTTATAAAAAGTAATAATAAAAATTAAAACAACTAAAAAATATTAATTGAGAAGAAAACAATAACAGCCTTTGATTAATGCAACTCTTACGAGAGAATCTCGTTTGTTCCAGAATAAGCTACTAAAACTGCAAAGAAAACCCTAAAACTAAGAATAATAAACCTTCTAGTCTCTAGTACTAAATTGTAATCTTCTACTAATAATGTGTGATTCTAAAAACTTCACCACAAAGACAAATATATAGTAGTAGGATTGATATCCTAATATGATTGGATTCTTTTATGAATGGGGTCAAATATAGTCCGATAAACAGGGGTTGTGGTGTGGGGCTTATCGTGAGGGCAATTGTCTCGTGACATAGGGTTTATCTCAGATCCTGATTCATTTGGTTGAGTCTCTAAAGTTTAGTTGTTGGACAAATGCACTACAAGACCAGTTTTAGTATCCTTCCTACAATTATTTTTGCCTTAGTTTGAATTGCTTCGTTTTGCGTTCCAATTCATCCCATGGGTCTTTTCTTGTTGCTTTTAAAATCATCTCAATCATTTCTATTAGCTTATCATAACACATAATCCATAAAAATATGAATATTCACAAGATTATACCTATAACATCGCTAAAACATTGATAAAATATGATGTTTAAATACATAAATACACTCCAGACATCTATGTAAATCCTACATCTTACAAATCATCTTTAGCAATCACTCATCTGTACACACATTCTAAAGGGTCATAATGTATTCCATTTAGTTAGGAACTATACCATGTATCGTACCAACGTGGTACCTAGTCCAATCAATCACACAATCACTCGTCCATAAGCTCACATTGGACTCGAGTTACTCATTATCAGAATAGTAAGTATATGTTATCTTGTGCACATATCTCAATATGGTAGCCTCTCCAATCATCTCTTAGGATAACACATTGGGTATAAAATAATCACAAGTTCACAATTCATAATATTAGTCAAATAGATAGTTCACATGTTTATTCACACATGCAATCATCAATTCAACCATTAACAAAACACAACTAGGTCTGAAGACTAATCAATATGCTATACAACTCATACTACATACAAAACTAGGCAAAGTCTAACTTTAAATAAACAACAACCTACCTCAACCGAAGATCTGAGAACAAACAAGCTAAATCGCTAGAGACATTTCTTTTCTCACAACCACAAAATGCTTAAAGTCTAATCAAAACAAAATATGATAGTACTTTAATCATCTCTTCCCTTGGACAAAGTTTTTATATATACAAACTCACCTAATTCTACCTTCTTATATGATCTAACTATTTATCTAGAAGTTATTTCATCATACATGAGGTTTCCATGGTCACATCAATCTCAATCATGGAGTTTCATCCCCTTGAACCCCTCTAGAGCAATTCATATGCTTGAACAATCCAATTTATGGAGTTTCTAGTTTCCTCAAAGTCATTGTTAATGAATAAATTCATAATCCTATACTAAAAGAAGAATTAAACAATTTAGAATAGAAAAATATGCATACACATACTCCCAATATGTTGTCCCACCAAGTTAAATAGTTCTAGGGTTCAAACCCATAAATTCCTATAATGATCATGCCCTTCGAATTTAGGATAAAATCAAATTAAGATTGAAAAGATAGATAAATAACACTTAATTTTTTAGAGGAAAGTCCTAGACCTTGGAAAAATCATCATTGGGATTCTCTAGTCAAATATTTTTAGTTCTGACTAAAATTGAGTAAAAAATGACTTAAAATACAAAAAGAAATTCACGACTTATGGTATGGCAAAGAAATCCTTTGCAATGGTGAACCTCCGTAAGATGTAAATCTTCGTCATGGCTAAATCCTTCTTTTCTATGGAGACTTCTCTATAGTGAAGCCCTCATTTTCCATAGTGAAGCCCTATCAGTGACCTAGAACTCATATTTCATTTCTAAATTTTGTTCAACTCTTAACCTATAGGAACCTATATGAGGGTAATATGATCCTAACTATCACGACCTAGACCGTCGTGATTGGCACCCACATTAACCCTCCGATGGGAGAACCACTACTACAACCCAAACCAAGCAACTAAACCAAAACCAAGGCATTTAAGTATACGAAAATAGGAAAAATACTAAGGAAAGAAATAGAGTTCCCATAAACTCTGACAAAAGTGTAACAATACTAAACTAACATTGCGGAAGTAATGCCTAGAACTTGAAAGTCAATGTACCAAAACATCTAAAGTTCAACAAGTCTAACAAGAAGGGATGCAACCCCAAACTAATGAACTAATCAACTAACTAGAAAAGTCTAAGTCTGAAATGTGGACATAGACGGAAAGAGAACTCATGGCAGCCCGGAAGAATTGGCTCACCCTTGAATTCGAACGATCAGTGGTCTTCTAAGCAAGGTATGTCAATAGCCACCGAAAAATGCCCTGTACTCAACAAAAGTAAGATCAAGTGCAGTATCAGTACACAACCACAGTGTACTAGTAGGATCACGCGGTTATACCACTAAGTGTAACATAAGCAAGTCAATACAATATTATAAACATGCAAAATACCGAACATATACAATATCGATTATCACATGCTTAATAATATACACAATTATGACAAGTCATTCGTCCTCTTATGGAACCCAAACATTTAGCATACCAAAATATGATACTTGATCCAATATTTATGCTGGAACGTGGCAACCGATCCCATAATTATGCCGAAATGTGGCAACCGATCGCAATTAGTTATGTCGTAACGTGGCAAAAGATCCATTCAATACACCACAATCACAATCACAAGTATCTTCTCAAGTTCATACAAATAAGGCATGATTCACGGCATTCATCATTCAACTATCTCATTTACAATAAGCGTGATCAACAATGCAATATTCACATACATGCAAGTATCATAATGAAGCAAGAACAAGCATACATCACACAATCATAGAATCACAACAATCACCTACCTTGAAACAAGCTTGAAACCCTAAGAAACTTTATCCTTCCTTTTCCAAATTTGTTACGCTTGTTCTTGGTCTACAAACAATCATAATAACATGGGAATCAATAAACAATCACTAATTACCCGAATTGCTAACAATTCTATGAACCCTAGATCATACCCATGATTTCAAGTACCCAAAACAGGGTTTTTTCCACCATAGAATCTAGATCAAAACCCTCCCTCATATATAATTACCCATTATATTACGTTCTACGGATAAAAAAATGGATTCGAGGAGTGAAAAGTTTGTCTTTAGCCTCAAGAATGGTGGAAAACTGTCAAGAGTTGCATGAGGTTCGTTCCTTAGCTCTAAATATCAAAAAGTGCATAATAAAGTGATTTAGGGGTTTATTTATGACTTTAAGTCGCGTTTGGCCCGACACATTAGCCTTCACCTCGTTTCAGCGGCCCCGCCAGAGCGACAAAACCAAGCGCCAAAGCAGCTTGTACGAACTAGTGAGCTATTTTAATAAATCCAATACCCCTATTTCAGAATACACCTCTAACCAATGACATCCACAAAATACCCTTCACGCTAAGATCGATTCCGGAAGTTCTACTCGCCTGAATTAAATTATGTAAAGTCGTACAGATTCCTTAACGAGTTATCTAACTACTAATGTAATAAAAAACATAATTAAATCCTCTAATTGTTACCAGATTTACCTACACCTTAATGACTCTAATTTCATCCAAATCTGGACTAGGTTGGGAAATTCCAAGTTACTATGAAAAAGTTTTTCGGTCCCAAATTTTTCCCCATTGGCATTTCTATAATGAAGGGAACAAGTCGTTACACTAACCAATCATAGTTATGGAAAAAAATATTGTATCAAATACCAATTAAGTACATGTTCATTTCTGAACATACAAAATTGGAGGAATAAGATAAAAGAAAAATATACCTAAATTCACTAGAAGTTGAGGAGATATGCTATGCATATCTAATTTGATCTCTCAAATTGCAAGGCAGTTCTTCCATTGGACCTCATAGACAAAATCACTCTAAATCCCAACTTACAGACCTCCATACCTAGAATAGTTACATGCTCCGCCTCATAAGATAGGCTCTCGTCAAACAACACAAAATCTCACTGAATGATATAGTTTCAATGCCATAGAACTTATGCAACATAGACACATAAAATACTGGGTGAAAACCTAACAAACTTGCAGGCAAAGACAACTCATATGCTACACTTCCGACTCGCAAAAGGATCTCAAAAGAAAGAATGAATTGCATACTCAACCTACCTTGATTCTCAAACCTCATCGCACCCTTCATGGGCTAAACCTTGAGAGAGACTCGCTCTCCCACCATGAACTTCATATCTCTAACATTTCGTTCTGCTTATTCTTTCTGTCTATTTTGATTTGTCAAAAGCTTCTTTCGAATTAACTTGACCTTCTCCAAGGATTCCCTCAGAAGATCAGTACCCATGATCTCATCTCAAATACATCAAATTAAAAAATAGAAGATCTATACCTCCTCTCATATAAACCCTCAAATAGAGTCCTGTCAATGTTTGAGTGGTAACTATTATTATAAGCGAGCTCAACCAATGAAAATAAGTGGTCCTAATAACCACCAAAGTCTATCACACACATGCTAAATACTTCCTCCAACAACTGAATAGTCTTCTTAGACTTCCTATTGGTTTGAGAGTGAAAAGCTCTACTAATATCAAGCCTCGTATCCAACTCATCAGCCTGCAAGGTCCTTTAAAAGTTATAAGTAATTTGCGTACCTCTATATGAAATAATGGAGATTAGGACCCATGCAACTCAACAATCTCTCAAAGATAGATCTTTGATAATTATTCTACATCAGTTTATGTTCATGTACTTTCTTTTACTTTATGTTCAAGGACTAGCGTGATTTTAAGTGGTGGATAACGTAATGACCCAAACGGTTATTTCTGGAATTTTTTTTTTATAAAATTACCATTTTACCCTTTCTGATAGTTGCCCCGGGTCATTTCTGATCAATTTGTGAGGTTGGTTTCGAAATTTGAAGAAAAGGTTGTAATTTTTAAAGTTTTAAGTTTTGAAAGCTCAAGTTGTTTAAAAGTAGTTTTTAGTGTCAAATTAGCATTTTGAGTCTCGGAATGGTATTTTGTCAATTCCATCAATTCTGCAGATGTTTCAAGGATTTGAGGTCTTGAGTTGAAATTTTATGGAATTTTAGTCTTTGAGTTGAATTTGGTCAACATTTGGAGTTTTAATGGTCGGATTGGATTTCTGATGACTTCATTGGATTTGGGGGATGATTTCAGGTCTAGAAGAGGTCTTGGCTGAAGTTTCAGAGATTTCGAGCTCAGTTTGGTCTTTTTAAGCTTTAAGTTAGCTTATTTTGACTTTCACAAATTTTGGGTCAAGGATACCTCATATTCGTGTTACGAAGGTTCCATTGAATCCAGAATATCAAGTTTACTTGAGTAGAATATAAGATTTGTGTGCTCGAAATTCTGAAAAAATCCTTTGAGTACATTCAGTGAATTTTATGCCTTATGTGTTATTGTTGATTTATGAGTTTCTGGGGCAACATGATTTGTTCTTCGCGATTGCGAGACCCTATCTCGTGATTGTGTAAGGTTGATTGGTCTGTGCATCGTAAAGTTGGTCGCGATCTCATAAGTCTAGTTTCTTGGTCATCGCGATTGCATGTGTCCCTCTTGCGGTATCGGGAGACCCTATCTCGTGATTGTGTAAGGTTGATTGGTATGTGCATCGTAAAGTTGGTCGCGATCGCAAAAGTCTAGTTTCTTGGTCATCGTGATTGCATGTGTCCCTCTCGCGGTCACGATGGTCAACTTAAGTGAATTAACCCAGTTAACTAATCGTGATTGTGAGGCCTGTGGTCGCGATCACGAAGAGTGAATTTTGCCCAAATAATATGCCTTTTTTTCAAAAAGTTGGGGTTTCATCCCCATTTGTCCATTTTCAAATTTGGAAGCTCGGGTAAGGTGATTTTACAGAATATTTTGATATTCTTCAATTTGGTAACGATTTTCTACTCCCCATCTCTTTTATCCGCTAATTATTACATGATTTTGATGGTAAGTCCTTGATTTTGACCCAAACTTTGAAAGTGTTTGCAAGAACCTGTGTTTATAAAAGAAATGGTGGTTTAAGAATGAATTAAACTCCATTTATGAAATGGTTTTCATTGTTGACTTTCAAATATGTTGGGTAACACAATTTTATGTTGAATTCTAGATTTACTGGAATTGGGTTTTTGGATCATTTCACCCCGTTTTCCAAAATATTGATATGGGTGTTGATAGTTCTAAATTCTTTTTGTGAATTTGAATTTGAATAGCTTATGTTGATTCGGAGATAGTTCTGAATTCTTTTTGTGAATTTGAATTTGAATAGCTTATGTTGATTCGGAGACCCAACGAAGAGGAAAGACTCATATTTTGGAGTAATTGATTGACTAAATTGAGGCAAGTGAACTTCTAGACCTTGATAAAATTAATAGAATCTTGTATTTTCCTTGTTGTATATGTTGGGAGTATTGAGAATCGGTGTTGGACTGAATTGTTCATATTGTTTAATCTTAATGATGAAAAAGGGGAATAATGAAAATGTGATGTGTTGGTAATTGTTGTGTGGTATATGATGAATGAGTTGAGTGGTAATATTGGTTCGTTATCAGTGAAACACTATGATTGCATTGTTGTGATTGTGATTTCTATGAAATTTCCATATCCTCATCATGGTTTGAACATGTCAATTTGGATTGGTTCTAAAATATTATGATGAGGTCTATTGTGATTATACCGAGGTCTTTTTCGGCAGATGACACAGATGCTGAGGTTTCTTTCGACGGGTGAGATTTATGCCGAGGATTTTTTCGATGGGTACATGGACCTTATGCATTCCCCATGGATTCTGGTCTGAGGTTGTATAAAAAGACAGGTATTCATCACTCTACATGACATTGCACATCATTGCATCACACTTCATTGATTATGATTGTTGATTTCTATGTTGTTGAAACACTTGATTGTGTAATGTTATGATGATAGACTGATTGTGTTGAAGTGCGACATGAGTTATTCACTTTGTTCTTTTTCATGTGGAGTGGAAATTGTGAAGAACTTAATTTATGAACTTATTCTTGATAATTGTCTATCTCTAACCGTTGAGGTGTTACTTCTGAATTATGTACTACTTGAGATTGTGAATTGTTAGGTTAGGCCGATTTCTATGCACGTTGTAGTTTGTAGAAGTTTGGTTAGGTATTAAAGGAGTACTTGTATTCTATTTTACTTTACCTTGTGTTAGTAGCTAGCTTGCTAAGTACCATTGTTTGGTACTCACTTCTTGCTTCTACACTTGAGCTCGGATCATCGTGATACTCTTCTTCTTCTTCTTCTCTACTTCGTCTGAGGTTCTTTTGTGGATACATGAAAGATAGCTACTTGTCATTTCAACGGACCTTCTCGTTCATTTTATTATGTTCTTTCTCTACTCTGGAAACAAAAATACTTGAGACGATCCTCTCGTTCGTTTATTATGTTCTTGTTCTACTTTGGAAATAAAAACATTTGAGACTTGTATTTTATTTCAATTTAGTTGTATCACACTAGTGGCTTGTATTCGTAACAATCAGGTTTTGGGATATTCTATGAGATTGGCTAAATTATCCGTAATTATGTCTTTGATGTCTTTATTTCCGCTTTTCTATCGTATGATTTGGGTTTTAAGCTAATTTATCTTGGTGTGATAAGACAAGTGTTATCACGTTTATATTTGGACTGTGACAGTTCTCCTACCTAGGTGTTTGAGTATATGCCCGCACAACTCAATAGGTTGCATCGTAATAAAGAATCTATCTAGATATGAAAAAGAAAGTAATGAATGATAATAGAAGTCATGTGGAATATTACTAAATTGCTAATTAGCTATGTAATGATACAAAATAATAAATATAATATGAAAATAATAAACAAGGAAAAAAATATTAAATATTATTGTAGAAATATGAGGAACGAGACTCAAGTATACATATAAAAAAATCTAAATAAAAATAGTTAATATTCACCGCGCATCGTCGCGGATACTTATACTAGTTTATATTAAAATTAGGAGTAAAACATATTTTAACAAAGTTTGTAACCATTTTTAGAAAACCCTAATCCCCGTCTCTCCTATATAAAATCAGGGGCGGACCCACGTAGTCAGTTTTGGGTGCTCGAGCACCCATTGACTCCGGAAAAAAATTTGTATATATATATATAGAAAATATGATAAATACGTTATTAAATAAAAATAAGCACCCATAGAACACTAGCAATCGTGGGTGCGCTGGTTAATACTTGGAAAAATAATGTGCGCGAAGCATCAGGGCGAGGGTTCGAATCCCGTCAGCCCCATTCTTTTTTCTTTTTACTATTTCCAGCGAATTTTGCACCTTTTTTTTTTCTTTTCCTTTTTTTAATTAAGGGCTTATTTTACTCCGAATTTTGTACTTGTTTTGACTTTTCCTATTTTTAATTAGTTTAGGGTGACTAACTTTTTCTTTCTTTTTTATTTTTAACTTTTTGTATGTTTTAAAACCTTTTTCACTGCCCACTTTTATGGGATTTTTTCTTTTAACAAAAAGAGGAAATCATTCTTCTTCTTCTTCTTGTTTCAAAGAGAAAGTAGCCAACCCAAGTACCCAACAACAAACTTCAAGCTTTTTTTCTTTTCAAAATCAAAATACAAAAGCAAGGTAATAAGATTTAATGTTTGATTAAAGTTAGATAATGAAAAAAAAGGTTAGAGAAGTTAGGTTTTGAGATTTTCATTGCTTATGGCTAGTACTCTTTAAGTCTTAATTCTTAAAATATATTCCACATACTTTTTTTTGTTACTTGATAAATAGATTTAGACTTTAGAGTCTCACATATTTAGTGTTTTGTGATTAAAAATGTATTTTTTGAATACTTTTGAAATAATTTTTTATCTTACCAACTTACTTGATTCAAAAATTAAATTTTAGGATGTATACAAATAACAAATTGTGCTATTGAAAATTTTGTGCTCATTGACTCATATATTGCTAATTATTGCGTGTGGTGTTGAAATATCAAATAGATATATTAATTGTTGTTTGGGTTGTTGATAGAAAGTATAGATTTCAATAAAAATTAATTGAATTATGTGAATTAATTCTATGATAAAATTTATTTTTGTGCTGAAATTTATCTTTGTAAATTGAGATGGATAATTATGTCACAAGATCGAAAATTGGGCATCCAAGTTCTGGCTCTACTCATCCATCTACCGCTTCAACCGTAGCTCCGAAAATTCAAAGGAAAACATTTATTTCAGATGTTGATTTAGAATCTCTTGAAGCTGATCTGGGAATTAGAAAGCCCATTGCAGAATATAATCCTAATATACGTGATGATATTAGGATATATTATATTCTTAAAAA
>JAJOOH010072191.1:0-10366 GCA_029582605.1 Solanum gracilifrons
TTATGACTTCGTTACAATCAGCATAAATTGAACTAAGGAACCAAGTTAAGTTCGTATTAATGCCTTCAAATCTACATGTGATTACTTGCCCAGAAGCCTCCACCAATTCACCTTTCCACATTCTTCTGTCCCATAACACTGCTATACCCCCACTTCTCCCCACAGCCTCTAAGCGTAGTTCTCCCAGCCATCGGTTGAACCACAATTGTTTGATCAATTGTGTATCTGCTCCTGCCAATTTTGTTTCCACTAGCACGTATATATCTGCACCCCACTGTTAAAGTAGACTCCGAATTAATCTTCTTTTATTCTCATTGTTTGCCCCCCTAACATTCCATGTTACAACTTTAAACATTGATCACTTGAAGTTGTTTTTCTCCAAAGGGGAGTCTGATGTTTCTAGTCCTTTAGTGCTCCTCCCTCCACAACCCCACCTTTTTCCGCTATAACCAATGGATGTCCTCATCAATCCTGAATCTCTCTTTAATCAATATTATGAATGTTACATGAAATGAGATCTATCATCATCCATCCATCATAAGCAAGCAAAACCTGGATTTCCAATAGATTAATGTATTTCTCACATATACACTAGTTGAAAGAGCTAGCTATTAGTGTATCCTAGTTCTAGTCAAGTATCTAGTTGTATCTTCTATTAGTGTATGGTTAGGACTCGTATTTTATAATTCCAGTTCCCCTAGATGTACGGCAACCAACTGTATATATATCTCATACATGAATACAATGAGATTTGAGAGTTTTCATCATTATTTAATTCCTCACAGTCATAAGTGCTAATATGGTATCGGAGCACAGCAACTCTGGGAAAACCTCCACCTCAGTGATTCCATCTTCTTTGTGGCCTCAAATCAGCATGTCGTCTTCCAATCTGTTTCTCACACACATTACTTCATCTCTCTTAAGCTTCCGTCGAGCAACTTTCTCTTCTGGAATACTCAACTACTACAATACCTCAAAGGCAAAAATCTTTTTGAATTTATCACAAGTTCAAGACCATGCCTGTCTCCTTTGATCCAACCCAAAGGATCCGTTGAAGTTCAACCCAACCCCCTCTACGTGCAATGGGTTCAAAAAGATCAACTAAGTATGAGTTTGTTGATCTCGTCACTATCAGAGGAGACTCTAGCTATTGTGACCGGTCTCAACACGTCTAAAGAAATATGGGACACACTAGAACTTGTTTTATCATCGACCTCAAACACTAGAACTTTGAACCTCCGCGAGCTTGATTTACTAAGCTTCTACAAATCTTGGTGCCTATCAAGGTAAGGGTAAGATTTGTGTACACACTACCCTCTCTACACCCCACCCCACTTGTGGAATTACACTGGGTTGTTTGTTGTTGTTGTTGTTGTTGTCGTCTCGGGTTGTCTCCTTCTAAAACGGATGTTTCCCTATTCGTCTTCAACTCATGTAGTATTATTGCTTATGTTCTTGTATATGTTGACGTTATTATTTTGACAGGGAACAAGGACAAGTTCACCGCTACCTTTATTGCTCAACTGGGCAGCATCTTCTCTATTAGAAAATGGGTCATCTAACTTTCTTCCTCAGCATTCAAGTGAAATGATCGTCTTCCGGACTGGAGCTCTCTCAAACCCAGTATGTGCACTATCTTCTGGACAAAGAAGGCATGCGCAGTGGCAAACCTCTTCTCACACCAATGGTGACTAGTGTTAAACTATACCAAAAGGACAGTCCGACTTTCCATGATCCTACTCTATACAAGCATGTTGTTGGCGCCCTTCAATATCTCACTTTGACGAGGCTGGATATCGCATTTTTGATTAACAAAGTATTCCAGTTCATGCATTCTTCGACTGTAAATCATTGGTATGTCATGAAACACCTATTGATATATCTTCAGCACACACCAAGATATGGTCTTTCATCATCTTTGTTTCTGCATATCTTCACCTACAGGCCTTCACCGATGCGGACTAGGCTGGCAGCATAGATGATTGTCAGTCCACGGGTGGTTTTGCAATTTTCTTAGGTGACAATTTAATTCTTGGACATCCAAAAAGCAGCGGACTGTGGTTTGTTCCTCGACAGAGTCAAAATATAAGGCATTGGCGGATGCGGCAACGAATTGACTTGGATTGGTGTTCATCCTCCTAATGCCCCAACTGTCTGGTGTGATAATATTGGTGCAACTTATTATCTCATAATCTGATTTTTCATGTTCGGACAAAACATGTGGAAATAGATTATCATTTTGTTCGAGATAAGGTTGCTAGAAAGGATCTTCAACTCTGCTTAATTTCCACCAAAGATCATCCGACGGATGTCCTCACTAAGCCTTTACCTTCGGCTAGGTTTCAGTTTCTTTAGAGCCATCTTATGTTTGCAAGGGAAGTCTTAGTGTATTCTAGTTCTTGTCGGTTACTATCTAGTTTGTATCTCCTATTAGTGTATGGTTAGGAGTTGTATTTTGTTATCTCAATTCCCCTAGATGTACGGCAACCAACAGTATATATATCTCATACATGAATACAATGAGATTCGAGAGTTCCCAACATTATCTAATTCCCGACAATCATTAATGCTAATACTAGATAACTATTGAGTACATTTCTCTTAGATGCAAAATAAGGCATGCCATACAAGGCCTCCAAAATCCAATTACTTAATACTTAACAATAGACGAAGTGACAAAATATACCTTCCTCCCTTCACTCAGCCTTTGCCTAACTACCTGTGCAAGTGTTGGCTGCAAAATAACAAGGAAAAGTTAATTATACACTGATAACATTTCGTTTATTCTGCTCATAGTGGAGAAGGATTGCTATCTACCTTTACTGGCTGAAAGAACTCATCAATAACATTTTGAGCATTTGAATCCTCCGAAGAAGAGGTAACTCCTGAAGTTTCCACATTTGCACTTGAATGAGTGCTTACACCAGAACTACTAGGCGTCGCACCTTGTCGCTTAGGAATCCTCCTTTGTGGTTCACTAGGTGATCTCCACACTCTCCAGGTAAAAACTATAGCAACTGCAAGACCTGCTATGGCCCCCACAGATCTTGAATCCTGCATTCACCGAATAGCTGTTACCAATTACCATCATTATAGAAAAAAGGAGAATATTTTGATAGATCCTCCTGGGATGAAGCAAATTGAAGGTTGCACCACAACTTATATCAGAAAAGGTCTTTATTTGTAAGGTTCTGGATAAAACAGTTTATTGGATTGTGGAGAACACAAATTGCTAAGTTAACACCCACTGCTTTCCCCAACTCTGCAAGTGATTTGAATGATTTGGCCACTCACACTTTAAAAAGATTGCTTTATAGCATCCTATATTAACTGCTCCCGAATGCTGCTAGATGTATGGATGATTTGGAGAGTCACACTTTTAGAAGTGTACCTTTCGAGCAATCCTAGACCAAGGTAGTTATTACAGTGTTATGAGCTATCTGATTAGAGGTTAACTCTTCATACCATTTGATTGGTGACTTGTTTAGTTTTTTTCCTTCAATATCTATCATTTGTCATTCATTTCTGATGATGTTTAATCTGAGAATTGCAAAAGAGTTCACTTGACAGGAAAGCACAACCCAGAAAAAAGGAACATTGGGACGGTCCAGAAAAAAAATCAGGAAAAATAAACAGGGAGCCATCCAAATTGGCCTAAACCAAATCTCAAACAATGGAACTGAAGTTGTATACTTCTTTAATTGAAAATGGAAAGTCAAAATTAACCAAGCAGACTAGACATTTCTCCTTGAGAAACATCACCTGTGGGTGACCTTCAGGCTTCAGGATATGGTAATTAACAGATAATGGAAACTAAAAGTTCTATTGCAATTTCTATTGCAATTTGCTAATGAGCAAACAAAGCTATATTAAGTATCAATGTATCATAGTCAAGAAAATAGTTGGAAATCATAACTTCACCCATCTCTTAACCTGTGAGACTCAACTCTAAACCAGCAATGTTATCAGATAAGCCCATGTTTCTCAACTTTTTATTTTACAACTGAGAGATTCCGGCACACAGTTCGAAACCTATGTTTCCAAACTTCTTCCCCTCACTTCTTTTCTCCTCCACCCTCAGCTTCTCTTACAACCATTTCTCGGCAGCTTAAACTGCTTACACTAACTACTAGAATCTCAGTGTACGCTTCCAAATCAGCATAGGGGTCACTGTAATAGGCTAATAAACTTACCAGGATTAGAGTAGTGGAGAGGTTATGCATAAGGCTGTAGTGAGGATAAAGAGAGAACAGATTTGGCATTTGAAAGGACCGCTTCAACGTGTGACCATGTGAAGAACCAAGAAACAGTTATGTGAGGACAAAGCAAACAAGAGAACAAGAACTGGAGGACGAAAGACAATGGAGAGACCAATAGTGGCAGAGAAGAAGCACAGACTAAAGAAAATCAAATACCTATCAAATAATGAAATGCATTTTATCTTCAACACGAAAAAAGTTGCGAGAAGTTCTATTGGAACTACAACCAGAAATCACAACTTGGCAGTAAGAACAGAAGCAGTAATAGTACCAAGCATTGTTACGGAACAACTTTTGACTAGATATTCAAGCTTAAAAAATTTAGAAACTTGAGGACTAAGTTTTACCAAGATTTCAACAAAATTTTATTGCAAATACCATAATTTTAAAGAGACAAGAGATTGATTGCAATTATACAACTGTTAATATTACTGGTATGACAGTTGAGCTACGATTGTTATAGATATTTGATCAGAATCATCTCTACATCCTTACATAATTAAACCCTTGATAATCTCCATTCACCAATTCAAGTGTCTCTCAATTCATATAATAACCAGACATGCCCATGATACCGGTCCTAAATGCTACTTCTAAAATATATTTCAGTGACCTAGCTAGCACATTTCAGATAGAACTTTTCAAGTTTATAGAACATTAAGATAAGTAACTGGATTCCAAGTATTCAAACCTTACTTTTTGTCTAGTGGAAATGTGTCTCCTAAAATTGAAAACAACATCAAGAGGTTTAATTCTTATTTCAACATGATTAAAGCTGTCTAAGTACAGTAAGCATCTAGTAACAAGTTTTATATCCTGGTATAATTAGCAAAAGGTGCTAATTTCAATTATAACATCTAGCATCAACTTATAGTTCCCCTCACAAGAAATTGTGCTTAGCAAAGCCCTTGCTTGTAATCATGTGAGCTAATATAGGAATTTCCAGGACGAAATTTAATCTCCTATTACAACTCAAACTTCAACTCAATTTTTTTTCCGTAAACATGATTTATGCTTAATTCACAATTAAGAAATGTTAAAACTGGAGATTGGGAAAGAGAAAGAGAAATAACCAGTGTGTGGAAGAGATTAGAAATCTTCCCGGTCAAAAAAGCGCCGAATCGCTTGATGAGCTGAAGGAAATCGTCCTTGGAGTAATCACCCATGTTATTTAAAGTAATTATATAACAATTCAGCAAATTTGGCTCCTCCACCTCCTCCTAGTTGTCGTCGTCGGTTGAGTTTCCGGTGACCGATGAATCGAGCTTTCAGCTTTTCCGGCGGTCTCCACCGTGACTTTGTAGTCCAAGTTTTTGATGGGAATAAATATGAAATTGACAAATAGGGACAGCGAAACGCAGCCTTGGAGGAGAAGGTGATATTTGCATTTAGCATATTCTCATTTTAACTTTTTATTTATTTATTTTCCTTTGAAATAAATGAAAACAAATAAGGTGTCTTTCATATTTTTTTTTGGAAAATGGATCAAATTTGGTCATAAATTGAATAATTCTACTTTTCTTTGAATATTTTTGCCAAATATTAGTACTCACATTATTAGGAAAAAGATTTTTTACTCAAAGAATCTTCAATTCAAAGATGATTTAATTAAACAACAAATTGCCAAAATTAAGATATACAAAGTCTATCATTTTATAAGAATTTTGTTAATTGTAAAAGCATATACGAGACAATTCACTAATAATGTAACATGAATATAAATTAATGAAAAGGGTAATATATGATCAACCTTATCATTTGCAAATACTGTAAAAACTCTTATTGAAGTCTTAAAAAAAATCTTACAAATTAAATTAAATTGTAGTAATAAAAAGCATAAGTATGATCTTTTCGTCTCTCTTTGTAAAACCTGTATGTCCAATTACATGAACTACTCAATTGTGTTATGGTACAATAGCTTTGTCCTAATAATGCACAAAAACTCAAATCATTCTAAACGAGCAAGCAATTGCAAAATGACAATCACAACCAAAATAAGTTACACGAATATAGGAAGAGTAACATAGAGACAAGTAAGTATTTTTACATTATACTGAATAATCTCGTTAGAATTTATAGTTGTCACTGACTAGTGAATTCAATCTAGCTGTGACGGTGAAGAAGTATGATCAGTGTCTTCTACTGAAATTTCAGTGGCATCATCAACAGTACTAGTGGTACTGCTAATAACTGACTTTTCAATCTTGAGGGTTGGTCCATTGCTCAACATTTCCTTCTCCAAATACTGGCAATAACTTTCGAAAACTCGTGCACTCACATTAACTCCAAAATCTAGCAAGAAAAGTAGCTCCAACTCCAACTTGTTTAATTCTTCATTGCTTACTCCTCCAACTCGGGCATAAAATGCATTGTTGTAGTGTCTGAAACACATTTTAACAAAAAAAAATATTAAAATTCAAAGTGCTATATGAATAACTAATTATCATATTATACACTTTTCTGATAAATCGTATAATTTTACAATTTCATCGACTCAAACCAAAAGCTTGAAGTCCATTTCTTTATTACATGTTATTTCAGTAAATAGGTAGTTTTCACTTATAAGTTAACCTTGTGTAGTTCTAAAAAGGGATATCAAGTCCTTTAGTCACTCCACATTCCCCTCCCCCAAACCCGACACACTATACAAGATGTTGTATACATAGATATGTTATATTTCAGCACTTACATTAAATCTAAGATATTAAAATAAATAAATAATAAAATACAAAAGTAATTAATGATTGAAAATTAAGTAATGAATTTGATCTTTTGAAAGTTACAGTAAAATTGTATGAAATGAAAGATTCTATATTTGAATTCACACTGAATATTAATTAACTTGATCCTAATACTTCGAATCAAGTCAAATAAATTCAAACAGATTCAACTAATATTTATCGAACATGTCTAGAGAGAGCAAAGAAGTACTTACGCATCATCGAGCATTTTGGAAGCAACCATAACACTAGTAACAAGCAGCCTATGCACATTCAAAGAAACCAAGAGAGAATCTGGATACTTATGCCCCAATCTATCAATATACACATACCCCACCACAAAACAAGACGGGCTACAATTCGTATACTTGTATAACCTCTCCAAATACTTCGGTATACTTATATTCGGTGCTCGAACTCCATGAAACGCATTAAAATTCTTTCCTAATACCTTCTGTGGGCCGACTTCCCCGTTGCTCATGAGTCCATTATCATGAGCAACCTGACGGCCCAACACTAGCAATTGATCATTCCGTGCTACGAGCTTTTCAAGCACGTAAGACAAGATGATTAGGACCCGAGGGGTAGCTGCATCAGCAGCGCTCGGGTCCGGCCGGCGGTGGAATTCGTCGCTGCCGCCCTCGTCTAGCATCTAAATTAATGGAACTGATGTTGTGTTGATAGAAACATTTGAGTATAGTTTTTTGTGTGTTTAATTGGAAGTTGAACGTTTGGTACTGGTCGCGCGCGTTATCTGGTTTGAGTTGTTTTCCATCGTGGGCTGTTGGACACGTGTCACTGAATAAGACAATACTTTAGTTATGTGTTGGTTTCTTCTTTTTCAATTTTTTTTTCCTCTTATTTTTGGGGAAAATTGAAATTTTGGTTGAATTCCAATAATTCCCTAACTATGTCCATCCTTTAATGAACAGTCAATGAAATTCTTTTTGCCTTTTTTTTTCCTTTTTGTGTATAATCTTAAGTAGGTGTTTGAACATAAAAATTACATGTATTTATTTATTTTTGTTAAAAAATGAAGTTTTGTGATATGAAAAAAAAAAACAAATTTTGTAAAATTAGTCTAAGTTTTTAAGCAAATCATTCACTAGCCAAGCTTTATAACATATAAAATCAGGAGCACACCATTAGTCTTGCTGCTTTATTTGATTTATTTTACGGATAAGTTTAGGTAATTTGGAATTATGTCAAATTTACCAAATATAAAATATTATTTTATAAAAAAATATGATATGTATTTGCTATGTTGAGCAATAATGGTAGTTGAAGAGAAAGTGCAGCTTCTATGTCATTTATGTGGTGTAACAAGAGCAATGGTGTATTGTATATCAGATTTAGTTAGCTTTGATTGTATTGATACGCTCAACAAATTTTTTATCAAAAAATCACCCTCATTTGCTCATTTATTGACAAATACACTTAATAAATTGCGACCGTAAGATTCATTGAAGAAAAAATATGATTGTATCAAAGTTGTGATTTCAATGGAACTGGTTGCAATACTATAGGCCAGGCCATTGTCGCCACAAAGCTGAATTCATCTAGTAGTTCTCTTTCTTCACTCAATATAACGAGTGACCTAAAGTTCTTACGTTTATGTAATAACTTATTTTATATATATTCTATACTCGTAATTTCCTTAAACACATCATAGTTATTATAATTTGATAATTATTATTTTTTCAATTGCCAATACAATATCTTTTTGTATATTTCATGACACAAATGTGCATATATAAATTATTGTACATTACATAATACCACAAATGTTTAGATCTTAGGGAAGTTCTTATCGATTATATTTTTGAAAACTTTTTTAATTGAGTAAGTTGTTACATAAACTTATCAAAATTATTCTAGAAGTATTTAAAAATAGAATTAAGAATTTCACCTGTTGACTATGCTAAATAAATTATATCATTTTTTATTTGTATATTATTTCCTAATTTAGTTAATTTGAGCTTGAAATGTGTAAGAAGGCACCTCAAAGAATTGAAGAAATGTTAAAATATGATTAATTTCAAATCCAAGTGAATTAGACAAATTAAGAAGTAGAATGTAACTGCAAATTTAATTGTCAATGAGTTTTAATAATTGATAAAAGATCGACAACAAACTATTAAGAAATTTTCAATTAATATTAATAATAAATACATAATTGTTATAAATCCATTGAACTAAGTGGATGATCCATTAAGTTTATTCATGAACTTATTCTTATCATGGATATGTATTCCCAAGATTTATCCTTATCATGTATCTATTAATTTGGCATTCATCAAAGTGGCCTTTGAAGTGATTTCTCTACTTATAAATAGATGTATCATTCACCATGTAAGACACACTCGAATAAGAAGAAAAGTCTTTTCCTACATCTACTTCTCTTGTCTTCTTTTCTTTATATTATATTATTCTGAGCTTGATTTTATAACAATAATCATCTATTTTATATATAATATTGAATTACTTTGAGGCCTTATTTTTCTGGCACCTAATTCTCTTGTTTACATTTGGTCTGGCAATTGAAATGCCTAATAGTAGTTGTTGGTGAAATACAATTAAAATAAATTATCTTCACGGACGCGAATATCTCGCTCACTGCAGTAAAACTTTTTATTGGTTCAACAATAATCTTCTTGACTTGTCTCTTCCAGGATACAACAATACAATCACAATGTACAACTCAATTGGACAAGAGTTGAGTCCAAAGCTCCACAAAAAAAACACATCCCTTTAACTAAATAAAACTTCTTTTTTTACGGAGTAATTTTTATTAATTCTATATATTTTTGTACTCAACATAATATAAGACAACTACTATTTCTAAGTGAGAAATTCTTTTTTATCGAAAACCAAAAAAAATATGAAAAAATAAATGATGAAATTATTTCTCATAACTTACCTAAGTTATATTACACAAAGAGATAAATTAATGAATGAAATAGTGTGTGTGTTAGTCGTAAAAGTAGTTTTCAAAGAATGGAATAGTTGACCATCATCACTTCTACCATTAAATAAAGACGGTAAAGAAGGGATCAAATGACACTATATATTTCTTTCTTTGGTTATTTTACATTTTAATTTAATATACTGAAAATATAAAAAGAAAAAGAAATTACCTAGCCTAAAATTTATGGCAAGTAACTTTCTATAATGTGTTAAATATATAATAGCAAGGTTAAAATTCTCGTAGCACTATCATTATATGCTAGTTAAATTATATGATAGTGGGCGTGAAAATTCTGATAAAAAGAAATTGTTTGAGGTAATTTGAGAGACGACGAAAAAGACCTATTTTATGTAAAGACGGATTTGGTGTGATCGCATCGTTACCTTAATATTTTCTTCTCATTTTGTCTTTATTTATTA
>JAJOOH010072193.1:0-12637 GCA_029582605.1 Solanum gracilifrons
AACTCCATGACATTGCATGTCACGGCCTCCGTGACTAGCAATTCACTGAGAAAAAGAACCAAGAATATCATTGCAACAAAAGAAGTACCCTTCTTCATATTCCAAAGTTTAATTTGAATAAATTTGAGCTATATATTGTAAATATTATATTGAAAGAGAGAGAAAAGTGAAGATGGAGAGTGAGTGAATGATTGTGTCACAATTTATAGTGGAAAATTGAATAAACTTGGACTAAGTACTATTTTGTGAAAATGAACTTAAAAGTGTTCACGATCACGTTATTGATTTTTTAATAAATAGCCTACTAGATATCTAGTGCTTTGGGCCATAAGTATTGGGCTAATGTGGGCACTCTCTCAAATACACGGTAATAAAAGTGATATTTAGTGGCAATAAATTTTTCTTTAATATTATCGCAAAATCATTTAATAGTAATTGAGTTAATGTCATTCTATACAAAGTCGTTAAAGTCTTTAGAGGTATTTATATAAAGTGTTGATTATAAATATACATATTTATTATTGTTGTTAAATATAATATAACAACTATTATATTAGACATAATATATAAACGTGCCCTTTAACTTGGCTTTAGCTGTCATCTACGCATTCCAACTTTGGATGTGTACAAGTAAGCACTTAAACTTGTCTAAAATTGAACAAATAGACACATGCGTCCTACGTGGCGACATACATGACAATTTGTGTCCTACGTGGCGCATACATGACAATTTGTGTCCTACGTGGAATCCTACATGTATTATGCCACGTAGGACGCATGTATCTACTTATTTAATTTTATACAAGTTTACGTGTCTACTTGTGCGCACCCAAAGTTGGAGGGCATAGATACTAATTGAAGTCAAGTTAAAGTGCATATTAATGTATCATATATATCATTATATTATTGCCACAAAATCTTTTATTTATTGTAATAATAATAGGAGATGTAATTTTGTTTGGGTTTAAGTTACATGTTTTTTTATTAGATTAACAAATAGTATTTATTAATAATTAACTAGTTTATACGAAGTCTCTAAATCTAAAGTTTTGAACTATATACAAGAATATCTTTTAAAAAGTTGAACAAACATTTTTTCATTCACTCAAATACTATTGCAATAACACTTCTTGTACAAAAAAATGTAAATATTTTGTGCATTAATCTAATAAAGGTAACAAATAAAAAGTTCAAATAAGAAAAAAAAATTAAAAAAACACAACTGAACATAAAATATTACATTTATACAATCATATTTTCAGTTTTCACTCATATAGCTAATGTTTTTTTTTCCACAACAGTGTTTATATATTTAGTAAATAATATGTATCAACCTTGTATAATAGCGTGTAAGAGACATTTATACACATTCAAATCAGTTTCTATTCATTAAGAAAATTAAAATCATAATTACTATAAATTATTGCTTTTTTATTAAATATTTTGAATTATATACAAAAATAAATTAAATAAGAAGATCTCAAAATATGACCTAATTCAATTTGTAAGATTAAGTCAAGTGCTATAGAATATAAAATTTTCAAAATTAATAAATAAATATGACACCTGTGAAAATTCTAATTCACTCAATCCTCGATTGATGAATCTATGAAGAAGAAGGAATTAGGAAGAAGAAGAAGATATTATTTCTGTTTTCTCAAAACCACACTTTACACGTGATTGTCCCTTATATACATACGTCACTCATTCTAAAATATTCTCACAACTAACTAATTCTCATTATTGACACCTAATCATTTTTACTAACTAATTACAGCTGAAAACAGTTATAACTAACTGCTACAGTGAATAACAGAAAAATGGACAATGAACTAAAATGTAAAATGTGCACATCTCAACACTCCCCCTCAAGCTGAAGGGTGGAGAATGTTTAACACTCCAAGCTTGCTTAATAAGTGCAGATGTTGAGCATGACCCAATCCTTTAGTCAATAGACAGTAAGTTGTTGTTGGGTGTGCATGTATGCGGTTTGAACTATGCCAGCCTTCACTTTATCCCTAATGAAGTGGCAATCGATCTCAATGTGTTTAGTCCTTTCATGAAATATGGGGTTGGCTGCTAGTTGAATAGAAGATTTACTATCACTCAATACTGTGACAGGCATCTGAATAGGTATACCAAGTTCTTTGAATAATCCCACAAGCTAAGTCACCTCTGCCACAGCTGAAATTATACTTCTATATTCAGCTTCAGCTAAACTTCTAGAAACAGTTTGCTGTTTTTTTTATTTCCATGATATTAAAGACTCTCCAAACTTCACTATATAACCAGTAACAGACCTTCTTGTATTAGGGTATGCAGCCCAATCTGAGTCACACCAACATGTTAATGTTGTGGAAGGTTGAGCTTGTAACCAAATGCCTTGACCAACTGTTCCTTTTAGATATCTCACAATTATGATAGTTGCTTCCCAATGTGACTTCTTGGATGTTGCATGAATTGGCTAATTGCCTAGACTGCATAACTAATATCAGGTCTTGTGATAGTGGCATACATCAATTTACCCACTAATCTCTGATAAGCTGAAATGTCTGTTAAAACATCATCTCCCTGTAGCCCAGTAGCTTGATCAAACTCTATTGAAGTCAATCTTAGATTGGCCTCCAATGGTGTAGTCACAGACTTTGCACCACTAAGTCTTGTATCAGACATATGCTCCAAAATATACTTCATTTGGTTCAGAATTGTCCCGGCCTTGGATCTCAAAATTTCAATCCCCAAAAAATATCTGAGCTGTCCCAAATCCTTAAGTTTAAACTGCTGATGTAACACTTGTTTTGTCTCTTTGATCAATACCTCACTGTCCCAGTAATAAGTAAGTCATCAACATAGATCAAAACAATTACCATCCCCTCGGGCTTCTTTAAAGTGAATAAGGAGTAGTCATGAGCACTTTGAATGAAGCCTGTAGCTAATAAGGAAGAAGTGAGCTTAATATTTCACTGCCTAGAGGCTTGTTTAAGCCCATACAAGGACTTAATGAGTTTGCAGACTTTGGTTGGACCTGGACTTCTGAACCCTTCAGGCATCTCCATGTGGACCTTTTCCCCTAAATCCCCTTGTAGAAAAGCATTATGCATATCCATTTGGTATAAACACCAATTCTTAGAAGCAGCTAAGGCAATGACACATCTAACAGTGACCATCTTTGCAACAGGAGAAAAGGTGTCATAGTAGTCCAGGCCCTCTTGTTGGCTATACCCCTTAGCCACTAGTCGTGCCTTGAATCTTTCCACTTCACAATTGGCCTGGTATTTTATTTTGTACACCCATTTTGATCCTACAGTATTCTTGCCCTGTGGTAAGTCAACTACTTGCCAAGTTTTATTGTCCTCAAGAGCTTGTATTTCTAGCTTCATGGCATGAATCAATTTATCATCTTTAACAGCTTGTTTGAAAGTTTGAGGTTCAACTAATGAAGAAATTTTTGCCAGATAGCTATGATAATGAGAAGAAACATTATTGTATGAGAGATGACTGGCAAGGGGATACTTACTACATGTACCCTTTCCAGGAGCTGTGTAGTCTTTCATCCATATGGATTGTCTAGTTAATCTGCTGGTTTTCCTAAGAGGAACAACAGGGACAGGGGAGTCATGTGGTTCGTCAACCAAAGGAACAACATGTGAAGCAGGACTAAGCAAGTCATGAGAAGCTGTAGCATGTGGAATAACTTTCCTTTCAGTAATATCACCAACATAAATTGAAGAATCTGGAGTAGAGATCTCATTAGGCAACAACTCATCATAACAAGTAGGAAGTACCACACTTGTCTCATCTGCAAGAGACTGTGATGAGGCAAAAGGAAAGGTGTGTTCTTAAAAAATGACATCTTGATAAACAAACAACCTCTTTGTATGTAGAATCAACAATAAGTAGCCTTTATGTGTGTCTGGGTACCCCATCAAGACAATAGGTGTGGCTTTTTCTAAGAACTTGTCACCTTTAGGTAATACTAAAGCATAACCAAGGCAGCCTATCACTCTTAAATAACCCAGTTTAGGAGGTTTGGAGAATAGCATTTCATAGGGACTCTTGCCATTAATAGCAGAAGAGGGTAGTCTGTTCATTAAATATACTGCAGCCTTAAGCAGATACCCCAAAATCTCAATGGCATAGAGGATTGATATCTGATGGCCCTGGCAATATTCAAGAGTTGTCTATGTTTCCTTTCAACTACACCATTCTGTTGTGGTGTATAAGGACAACTGCTCTGATGTATAACTCCTAGGGTCATGAAAAATTCCCTGCATTGAGAGTTAAAAAACTATGTGCCATTGTCTATTCTGACTACTTTGACAGCGAGACCAAACTGAGTCTTAATCATTTGAAAAAAACTTTTAATGGCTATAATAGTTTCAAATTTAAGCTGAAGTAAATGAATCCAAGAGTATCTACTATGATCATCAACTATTGTTAGAAAGTAATATTTCTTGTCAAATGTGGTAACCTTATAGGGTCCCCAAAGATCCATGTGCACAATGTCAAAAAAACATAGAGGATTTCGACTCACTAATAGGAAATGATAGTCTAGTCTGTTTAGCTAATGGACAGACTGAACAATTATTGAGAGATTCTACATCTTTATTATTATGAAGTAAATCTAAGCTCTTCAAAGTATGGGATGAAGGATGACCAAGTCTTCTATGCCATAAGCCACAGTCCTGCTTTGATACTCATGTTGCTATCCTCTGATACTCTTGATTTCCACTATGTTTTGTTTCTTCACATTCACCTTTGAAAAAGTATAAACGTCCTTCCTCCCTACCAATCCCCTTCACCCTGCCACTGTAAAGATCCTGAAACACACAGAAGTCAGGGTAAAAGGAAACAAAGCAGGAGAGTTCCTTGGTTATTTTGGACACTGACAGTAAGTTGAACTTGAAGTCAGGAACAACCAGTACATCTTTCACAGTTTCAGAATTAAACATGCATGCCTCTCCAATATGTGATATTTCAGCCTTGTCTCCTGTAGGTAAATTTACTCTTTCTCCTTGAGATTTATCTAAACATCTACTCGTGGTTAACAACTTTCTATCAGCTGTAATATGATGAGAACAACCAGAGTATACTATCCAAGTATGTGAAGAAACATTGGATAAGAAACAAGTAATTTTACCTGTTATATTAGCTTGCTTCACCTCCTTGTTGTTTTTGTGTAGTATGTCTATAATTTGTCGATATTCTCCATCAGTGAATCCATGTGCCTTAGCCATAAAAACATTGTTTACTTATTGGCTGTTGGCATTAGTGTGATCTACCTGATCTCTAGATGCAGCAATCAGATTTGCTGAGAGTTGCCAAGTGTTGCCTCTATTACCACCAAAATTTCCAAATCCTTGATTATTTTGCCCTCCAGAGTCTTGCACAGGTTGTCCCCTTGAGTTACCATTGTTATAACCAGATTTTCTTCTTTGCTTCCAGTCAGCCAGATAACCAATCAACTTGTAACAATTCTCCTTAGTGTGACCAGTAAAATGACAATACTCACATTTCCTTCCTTTATAATTCTGATTTCCATTATTGAACACATGACCTCTGTTAACTTGCATTGCAAGAGGTGTTGCATCAGGTTTCTCACACGCAGCAGCTACACAAGCTGAATGTTGAGTTTCATCCTCTATAATCATGGCATATGCCTGATTGATAGAAGGAGTTGCACCTTTCAGCAGAATTTGTCTACGAGCCTGATCATAGGACTCATTCAAACCACTCAAAAACTGAATTAGGCGCATCTGATACATGTGATCTGCATATTCCTTTGATTTTGGTCAAGCACAACTTGGTGAAGGAATCAGTGCATCAAACTCTCCCCATAAATTCTTCAATTTAGTAAAGTAAGTAGAAACAGAATCAGTACCTTGTGAAAGCGTGTGGATCTCCCTATGTAGTTGATAAATTCTCATTCGATTGACCTTGTCGAATCGCTCTTTCAAGTCTTCCCAGACAGTGTAAGCAGTTGTGGCGTACACAATACCAATTAGAAGTTCTTCACTGACCGTACTCATTAACCATGAAAGGACTATCGCATTACAAGTCTCCCATTGCTCGTGTAATGCATCTGGATACAGAGTTTGACTATAAGCTCCTGTAACAAAATCATACTTCTTTTTTCCAATAACGCAATACGCATCGATCGACTCCAGATTTCGTAATTCTCATATCTAGTCAATTTGATAGGAATCAACACCGCACCTGAAGCATCTGATAGACCTATGTACAAAGGATCATTCTGATCTATTTTGATAGATGTCATTGTCGTCTTCTACACAGCTTGTCGTTTTCTACACAGCCAATATCGACTGCTCTGATACCATGTGAAAATTCTAATTCACTCAATCCTCCATTGATGAATCTATGAAGAAGAAGAAGATATTATTTCTGTTTTCTCAAAACCACACTTTACACGTGATTGTCCCTTATATACATAGGTCACTCATTCTAGAATATTCTCACAACTAACTAATTCTCATTATTCACACCTAATCATTTTTACTAACTAATTATAGCTGAAAACAATTATAACTAACTGCTACAGTGAATAACAGAAAAATGGACAATGAACTAAAATGTAAAATGTGCACATCTCAACAACACCCATATTTAAGATAGTCAGATTTTAACAAAGCTATTAATTTCCTCAAGAAGATATACAAAATATAAAGTTAGATATTCATCGATTCAATCTTGTATTTTCTTTCAAATTTCATATAACTCATAGCACATATATTCTAATATTATTTATATAATTTTAAAATATTTATATTTATTAGTAAGAAATACATGTGCAATATACTTATTGAGGAATAAATAATTGTATAATAGCATTATTTAGACATTCAACGGAGAGAATTATTTTAACCTCTTTCAATTTAATTTCAAGACGTTACTTTTGAGCTGTAAATTTCTGACATATGGAAATACTTAGCAAATCTTTTTTGAAAAAAGAAAAGATAGCCTTTCACTATTAATTAGCTCATGGGCTAAAAAGGCCCTACTTGGAGTGTGGAACTACTTAATTATACAAATATTTCTATTATATTTATTAATTTTTTTATAGTTCGAAATAAATACATTTTATTTCACTATTTAATGATTCTATACCAAATATTAAGTCAGATACATCTAGTATATATTTTTTTCTATTAGATACACTGAAATAAAGAGAAAAGTGAGCGAGAACAGGATCAGGCAAGCAAAATTTGTCTATATATCCCAGATACATGTAAATCACACAATATACAAACTAGATACATGTATCTGGTGAGATTCACATGTATCAAGGAAATCAAATACGCGAGCGAAATATGAGACTGATGAGCGAAATAGGAGAGAGGTGAGCGAAATTTATCTATGTATCTCAGATACATTCAAATTTACTTAAATACAGTATATTTAAAACAAATTACAGCTAAATTTGTAAATTTTCGGTAAGTTAACCATCTTTAAACATGTTGTGCCTAATCTTCATATCTCAACCTCAATCTCCTCAAGTCTTGTTAGCCCATCACAATAAAGGGTATACTATGGAGGGCTAGGGGTACTGTCAAACCGTTGGGTCGAATCAAATATGGATGGATTAAAAATTAATTAAACAAAATGAATAATTTATGCCCATATTTAATAGGGAAAATTGTATATAATACCAAACTATTAATTCAAATTAAATGCTATAAACATAGTTTGATTTAATTGTACCCTATAGCAAACTATTGCTATTTTCGCCTCTCTCCCTGGTGGAATCTCGCTCGCCACTCTCGTTTTGGTGGCAATCTCGCTTGCCTCTCTCACTTTTATACGAACACAAATGTATAAAATGTGTTTGTGTTTGTATAAAGCGAGAGAAAATTGTATATATACATATATTTTCGTTCCCCTCTCCTAGATCTCGCTCGGCACTCTCCAGATCTCGCTCGCCACTCTCACTTTATACAAACACAAATGTATGTATATATTACATTTGTGTTTGTATAAAGCGAGATAAAATTGTATATACAAATACAAATGCATATATTTTCGTCATATACACTTGTGATTATATAAATGCAATCTTCCACTGCCTAGTTTTCTTTTGTCTTTCTCTCTTTCTCGCTTTATACAAACACAGATTATACAATTGATCTTTTGTATATGTATACCGAAACAAATTATACAACTACTTTCTTTTGTACATGTATAGCGAATTATAGCTTTCTTTGTATATGTATAGCGAATTATACAACTACTTTCTTTGTATATGTATAGCGAAATATACATATTTATGTTTGCTATAGAGCGCAATTATGCAAACTATAGCTATAGCATACAAATTTGATTTTTATGTTTGCTATATGTGAAAGTTGCTCTTAATAATATGAATAAAAAATGGTTTTAGCGACAAATTATATGAATAATATTATTATCCACTGCTTCAGAAATAATTAGGTAAAACATAAATTAAAAGTCAAAACAAATTTAGACTCTTAAAAAGCAAAAACTCATAAAAATAACAAGCATACACAAATGAGTATTAATAATATGTCTTGTATATTCAAATTTTAATGAATAATAATATGAATATATTCATATTTAATCTTATTTTTTATATTTAAAAAATCAATTATTTAAATAATTAAATTAAATAATTACTTATTTTTTAAATCATTTTACCTCTGATTAGGGTGGGGGAGCTAAACCTATTTCTACCCAAAAGGTTATAATTGATGACAAATAGCTACATTTAGAGGTGGCAATTTTGTAGAAATAAAATCAAGTAGCCATTTATAGACATGCTCTTTAATCTTTAACCAAACTTTTCTTTAGATTTTCGGATTTGAAGTTGTTAACTATTAGAGTGGCAGAGTTAGAACTTTTATTAAGGAGATTTAAAATATAAAGAAGCAAGCATATGAAAAAGATAAATCGAATGAATATCTCATATATACATTAAAAAAAAAGGTCTTAATGTATATATATAATATACTTTTTGACAAAAAGAGTTGGATGAATCCCTTTTCGATATCCAAGTTCTGTCCTTGATTAGAGCCTAACTTTCATTGGAAGGTCTGAAATTTGAATTCGACAATTTAAGAACCCTGTTTGAAAGGACCATCTACTCGCGAAATCACCCCGGTCCGAACCCTCTCAACTCCTTCCTAAAGAAGTGAATTGTTGATCGATCAACGGAGCGAAAGTCATAAAGGAAATTCAACTTCCAGTCTCATTTACTGTAGCAAATAAAAAAAAAGGTCAACCGAAAAGCGAACAAAAGAAAAGAAGGAATTCATTTTAGCCTCTGGCTCAGGATTAGGTGAGAGTGCTAGAAGGGTGTTAGCTCTTTGACAGAACCAGACCTTCCCGTGACTGACACTTGATATATTTAACTTATTAACTAGGTGGTAAAAAGGCTAGTAATTACACAATATTAGACTTGTCTATTTGTCGTAACATAATAATAGTTTAACTTCATGTGCCAAATTAAAAATGCTTATAAGTCAAGAGTCAAAATTAACGTAAACTTATATATTGGTACGTAATCCTTATAACTTGTGATATTTCAACTTATAAATCGGGGGTATATAAAGAATATCAACAAATCGCACCAAATAGATAATTCAAATTAAATTGAGAAAAAAAACTTAATTAGTAGTTTAGTTTGACTTGATTTGGTTTGATTCAGAGACAGAATCTCTTCAAAGAGAAAAAATCATTCATGTTTCTCTCCCTAAGAATCAATCACCAATCCCACTTGTGAAATTTTACTGAAAATATTGTTATTAGTAGGAGAAATAAAATATATACTATAAACTTTTAATAAATTTTTAGTATATATACACAGTGGTGGATCCAGAATTTTACGGCTATGGATGCTCACTATTTTTAACATAAACTTATATCAACCAAAGAGCGTAATTACTAGCTAAAATTCATCAACATAGGCATTATATTTTTTCAATTCAATGCAATAGACAATCAGAATCTTTAGATTGGTTCAAGAAAAAAAGGAGGAGAAACAATATACCTTCACGTACAATTGTAATTACCAAAAAGGCAAACCAGCGAGAAGAAAAACTTTTTGCTTTTGAATTGGAGAACTGAAATAAACGCGCTAGAACAAATTGTTTTTTTCCTTCCCTTTCATTTTTCCTAATTAGACTGATGATAAAGAAAAAGTTAATAGACATGGAAGATCATAACTATTTATATTTTTGGGAGATTAAGTTACATAATAGACATGAGCAGTGACCGATTCAAGATTTTAAGATCATGGTTACTTTTTAAGCTATCAATTATAAAATATAAATGTATAATTTTGATATAAGTATATTAGGTTCGAGAACCCGTACCTAAAGCTTTGTATTTTCCCATGCAAACTCTTATTATGAACCCATTTCGATATGAATTTTCTCCCTATTTTTCCAAAATAAAAAAGAAGTTTTCAAATCAAGGCTTGATTATATGTTGGACTGATCTTTTGAAAAATAATAATTTGAAGATGAATTTTGAGTTTAAAAAGTAAAACTTGGTTCGATGATCATTGCTTAAATGCTACAAGGGTAGATTCAAGTGTGATGAAAACTCCAAAGAATCATTGAAGACATCCAGAAGCTCAATATACGTGAACAAGCTACAAACAGTCAATTTTAGGAAATGAATTCTATAAAAAACACAAAAAAAAAGTGAAATTTTATATACTCACAAAATTTCTACTTTTCTTTCAAATTGAATATATATTCAAACACAACTTAACTTTTAACTATTACTTTTTAAAACTTTTTTCAATACTATATATTTTTCAAAAAATACTTGCGACTTGCACCATTTTTTTCACTTACAAAAACTTTCTAACAAACAAATGGTATATGGAAATGGTGCTACACAATTATATCAATTATTACAAGGTAATTATTGATAAACATAAAAAAGAATTATCTTATAAAGATGCAAAATTACGTCTCCTTTTCCGGTGGAAACTTGTAGCCTATTGTTCAACCCTTTAAAATTTGCTTAGTTTGAAAAATATTATATTTTGTTAGATCGAATTAACATCTCAACTTTCTAAATTTTTATTTTAAAAAATCACTTTTCGATTTTTCAAAAATTTAGCAAAACAAGCTATTAATCTTACGTTTAGTGAGCCACTACTGGCCAAACACACTATCTCTAGTAGGACCAAGCTATATACCATGTTTTAAACGATAGTCTATTTATAAAAAATTACAACAATATGTCCTAAGTTTATTCAACAAATTTTCACTATAAATTAAGAGCCCTATCATTCATTAGCTTTCCACCTTTACTTCACTTTTCTATCTTACTCTAATATTCTTCAAAACTTTGGAATATGACTAAGGCTACTTCTTTTGTTGCAATATTTTTGGTTTGGGCAATGGCTCTTTTTCTTGGTGAATTGCTAGTGACCGCGCAAGAACCATGCGATGTCATGGCGTTGGGCTCGTGTGCCCCAGCAATTTTGTCGTCAGAGCCACCAACTTGGACATGTTGCTCTAAGTTGAAGGAGCAGGAGCCTTGTCTTTGCGAGTATAGCAAGAATCCTATCGCGAAGCCATATGTCAACTCTACTCGTGCCCAAATCGTTTTTAAAACTTGTAAAGTATCCATTCCAAAATGTTAAGATTCTAATAAAAAAGAATGTTCATGGACGATGATAGAAATACATCGTAGAATAGTCTAAACGCTATCATATATATATATATATTCCAGAATAAGGAATCTGAATAATTGACTCATATATGATACTTATATTGAATCTTTCTCGCCTTTCTTATATATTTTTAGATCAAACTATTGATGGCCAGTGGCGGAGGGAGGATTTTAATCAAGGGGGTTCAAAAAAAATAAATTAATCACATAAATAATAGAGCACATACATATATCTAAAAACTTAAATAGATCATTACAATTGTACTCTACGAGGTTTCATATCTTGAAATGTCTTAATAATAGCATCATTAGGAATACTATCAAATACATCTTTTTCTACAAAAGGCACCAAACAACCACTAAAAAAATCATCACTCATTTGACTTCGCAAGTCATTCTTGATAAACTTCATTGCCGAGAAAGCTCTTTCAACGGATGCAGTGGAAACTGGTAGAAGTAGAGCAAGTTTCACTAAGCGGAACACCAAAGGATAATTTGAATGTTTTTTTGTTTGGACTAATCTTCTGGAAAGATCACAAAGTCCATTTAGATCAGAGAACCTTTCATCAACATCACGAACATCAACAATGTAACTTGCAAGTTGATTCTCAAGAGTATTCATATTAAATTCATCAAAATCATCTGGATATAATTCAGCCATCCTCATTATTTTTTTGCTGTCAAAACTTGAAAACGAGTTAATTGGATTCAAACAAGCAATTCCATGGAGCAAATCAGTAGATACCTCATTAAAACGATCATTAAGCTCTTGAAGTTGCCAATCAATAATATTGCAAAACACTTCAACACGGTAATGATGTAAGAATGTATAGTGAGCAAGTCTTCGCCGTGATCTTAAAGAGCTAACATATGGTTCCTCAAAGTTAGGTATCAAAATTTCATGTTTGGTACAAAATATAGATACCTTAGCAATAAGAGAATTCCATTCATCATCCCTTAAAACTTGCAACCT
>JAJOOH010072197.1:0-43790 GCA_029582605.1 Solanum gracilifrons
CCTCATTTCTTTCATGGATGATCCACTTATAAAGCGGCGCGACGGTGTGAGTTAGACCCAAACCTTATTTTGCAAACTTCTCCCTCATTTCTTTCATGGATGATCCACTTATAAAGCGGCGCGACGGTGTGAGTTAGACCCAAACCTTATTTTGCAAACTTCTCCCTCATTTCTTTCATGTGAGTTCTTCTGCCTCTGATCATGTTTCTGAGTTCAGAGGTGAAATAGGATTAGTGTGCTGAAATTGTTGAAAGCACTATATGGGTTTCCTAAAAAAGTTTGTAATGTGGGTAGCTTATACATTTCATTTAATTTTTTGTTTTCTGAAATGCTGGTACGTCTCAAATCTTCGAGATTTTTTAGTTTTTTTTGGCTGGATGGATCGATGTTAAGAGTGAATTCAAGTTGAGGTTGCTTTAATGTTATTCTCTGTTGGCTCTCATCATAACTCGTTCTATAAATAGTTGAATATTTGTTGCCTCATACGTTGTCCATTCTATAAGATTTGTTATGTTGTTTCACTTTATTCACAAATATTGGGTCATGTAACAGGTGAATTTGGAGGTTGTGTGAATAAGCGAGTCCAGAAGTACTTGTGAATCCTTAGAGAAAAAGATGGGATCAGAGGATTCTGATATGAATATCGTAGTGACTCAAATTAGTGTTGGTAGGTTCGACAATGATGTCAATGCGAAAATGCTTTCAGAATACCTGGAAGAACAAGTTGGACAAGTGTTGAGGTGTAGATTAAAGACTTCGTCCACTCCTCCTAAATCTTACCCAACTTATCACATTGATGAAGAGAGCGTGCAAAGAATGAACGATTACATAAGAGTGGAACCTCATGCATTCGTTCATTTTGCATCTTCAGGGTCTGCAAATTATGCTCTTGCTGCTGCTGGGCGTAATGAACTAATATTAGGAGGGAAGCCTTTGAAGGTTAGTTTGGGTCCTGGGAATCCCCATTCTTTGGATAAGAGGAGAATAGATGACATGCCCTTAAAGTTTTCAGATGTTAATGTAGAAATTGGAGGACTGGTTAGTAATGATGACTTTGTGGTTGGTTGGAGGGGACCTCTTACTGGTGTGAACTTTCTTGTGGATCGATTCGATGGGACATGCAAAATACTTTTCACAAATAATACTGTTTTGTCTTTCCAGAGTGAAGCAAGACAGGCTGTTATAAAATGCAATTTCAAGATTCAGTTTTTGACGAGGGAAATCAATGAGATAAAGGAATGTAAAGGCTTTGCATCTTTGGTAATATTATTGCAGCTGGCTTCATCTCCATTGGTTTTCTATAGAACTGCAGATGATGATGTTGAAGAATCAGTAGCATTTGACTTATTAGACGATGATGATCAATGGATCCGAACTACAGACATTACATGTAGCGGAGCCATTGGTCGGTTTAATACCTATCGTATCTCAATTCGGCCTCGCAATGGTCCTAACTTTGGGAAGGCCAAGAAATTTTTTCATGAAAGTAGGGTGCCCGTGGTAGAACCATGTAACCAAAGGCTCCGGGTGAGAAATGAACCTGATTTTGGTGTGCCCATGCCAGAACCTTTCTTCTGCATCCAAAACCATGGAGGTATAAGCTTTAAGGTCTTGTTTCTGGTTAATGCAGTTTTGCACAAAGGCATTATTAATCAGCATCAGATGACCAATGATTTCTTTACTTTGCTTAATAAGCATCCGGAGGGGATTAATGTAGCTGCACTGAAGCACATATTTTCCTTCAAAAGGCCTGTCAATGACGCTGTTAAGAAGTTAGAACACATCCAGACATGGCTGTGGAATAAACTTAACCTTCTCAAGAGAACTGAAGAGTCTGATGATGTTGTAGAGGTTAGGAGGTTTGTTATCACCCCAACCAAAGCATAGTGTCTTCCACCGACCGTGGAGCTGTCGAATAGAGTCCTCAGGAACTATAAACATGTCGCAGATCGATTTTTGCGAGTTACTTTCATGGACGAGGGCATGCGGAACTTGAATAGGAATGTGCTGACATACTATGCTTCCACCATCGTGAGAGAAATTACGTCAAAATCTAATCGCCAGAAAACTGCTATCTTCCAAAGGGTGAAAACTATGCTGAGTCAAGGATTTTACCTGTGTGGCCGCAGGTACTCTTTTCTGGCATTCTCAGCTAACCAGCTGAGGGATCGTTCTGCCTGGTTTTTTGCAGAACACCCGAAAATTAGTGTGCCCAGCATCATAAGCTGGATGGGGAGGTTCAGTAACAAGAATGTTGCAAAATATGCTGCTAGGATGGGGCAGTGCTTTTCATCAACCTATGCAACAGTGGAAATCCTTCCAAGCGAGGTTAACTCCAAGCTTCCAGATATAGAAAGAAATGGGTATGTTTTCTCTGATGGAATCGGCATGATATCAGCAGATCTAGCTATAGAAGTTGCAGAGAAGTTGCAATTAAGTGTCAACCCTCCTTGTGCTTATCAGATAAGGTATGCTGGTTGTAAAGGTGTTGTTGCATGTTGGCCGGCAAAGAATGATGGCATCCGTCTTTCTGTGAGACCAAGTATGAAGAAATTTGACTCAAATCACACTATCCTTGAAATCTGCTCTTGGACGAGATTACAACCTGGTTTTTTGAACCGGCAAATAATAACCCTGCTCTCATCTTTGAAGGTTAAAGAAGAAATATTTTGGGAAATGCAGAAAGAAATGTTATCAAGGTTGGATAAAATACTTGTGGATTCGGATGTGGCTTTTGATATCATTACAGGTTCATGTGCTGAGGCAGGAAATACTGCAGCTATAATGTTGAGTGCGGGGTTTAAACCTCAAAGTGAGCCTCATTTAAGAGGGATGTTGTCTAGCATTAGAGCTGCTCAACTTGGCGACCTCAGGAATAAGGCAAGGATATTTGTTCCTTCCGGAAGGTGGTTGATGGGCTGTTTGGATGAATTAGGTGAACTTGAGCAAGGCCAATGCTTTATTCAAGTGTCAAGCCCTTCTTTGGAGAATTGCTTTGTTAAGGATGGTCCAAATTTTTCTGATATCAAGAAAAATCTTTAAGTAATAAAGGGCCTTGTTATAATTGCAAAGAACCCGTGTCTTCATCCCGGGGATGTGAGGATTCTGGAGGCTGTAGATGTCCCTGGTTTACACCATCTCTATGATTGTCTGGTCTTCCCTCAGAAGGGGGATAGGCCACATCCAGATGAAGCATCAGGGAGTGACCTTGACGGTGACCTCTACTTTGTGGCTTGGGATAAAAATCTCATCCCACCCAGTAAGAAAAGTTGGATGCCAATGGACTATGCTCCTGCAGAAGTTAAACAGTTGAATCGTCATATTGAACATGTGGTAACTACTCAACTATAATAATATTTCCTGCATGTTTGATTCATATCTTCCTATATTTGGTTAGCTTTTCCAGATCTGTATAAACTTGTTACAGCCTAATGTTCACTTGGATAGAATGCTGATGAGATAATTATAGGCCTTCTTGAAACGCTACCATTACTTGTTCTTTAGCTTATATTTATCTTTTAACAACTGTCTTAAGTTTTGTTGTTTTAGTAAGATACTTGTTACTCACTTTTCTTGTATTATGCACCCCAACTCCCAAGTTAATGTTTCTCTGATTTTGTATTTGCCTTTGTTTTGTAATAGAAGAGGGAGAGAGTCTCCATGGCTCAAAATATTTGTGACCATTTGTGGTGTCTGGGTATATCCAACAGATTTTGCACTTGTTATTTGTTGGATCATTCAACTGGTTGCCTAGCATTCTTTAGTATTTTAACTATCTTTTTCTTTATTTACAGGACATAATAGATTTTTTCTCAAAGCACATGGTTCAAGAGAGCCTAGGAGAAATCTGCAACGCGCATGTGGTTCATGCTGACCTCAGTGAACTTGGAGCTTTGGATGAGAAGTGCCTTAAATTGGCAGAGCTTGCTGCTATAGCCGTTGATTTCCCCAAAACTGGAAAACTTGTCATCATGCCATATAACCTCAGACCAAAACTGTATCCTGACTTCATGGGGAAAGAGGAATTCCAGTCATACAACTCCGAGAAAATTTTGGGCAAATTATATAGGCAAGTTAATGTTGTATCTCAGGGAGAGTTTGTTGGACTTGAGTTTGTCCCTGAAGACATCCCATATGATACTAATCTTGAGATCCCAGGATACGAAGATTTCATAGCTGAAGCATGGAATCGCAAATGTTCTTATGATAGTCAGTTGAATAGACTTTTAGGACAATACCAAGTTAACGGGGAGGAAGAGGTGGTTACTGGACATATATAGTCCATGGCAAAGCACAATACAAAGAAGCAAGGGGAATTAAAAGAGAGGCTGAAGCATGCATATAATGCGTTGAGGAAGGAGTTCAGAAATGTTTTCGAGCATATGGATCCTGATTTTGATCAACTTTCCATTGATGAGAAGAACGATATGTATGAAACAAAGGCGTCTGCATGGTATCGGGTTACCTACCATCCTCATTGGGTGACTAGAACAGTACTGGAGTTGCGAAAGACAGGTGTTGTCTCAAACACTGTTATGTTAAGTTTTGCATGGATTGCAGCAGATTACCTTGCTCGAATTAAGATTAGACAAAGGGGAATGCAACATTCCGACTCTACCTAGCGTATCGATTCTCTTGGAAGGTATCTTGTTGACAAGATATAACAACCATTTGGCTGAAGGCCACTCTGCCATTATCAATACCTGCTTTGTGAAGATCACATTTAAGACAAAAAATCACATATTTGTTAATCATGTCTCATTTGTACACAACATATTGGTACTATAGATCATATACTTTTGCTATTAAGTTAAGAAGATCAATGCTTATTACGCATGCTGTTAGTTATAAATATATTCTTATGCTATTAAAAGATGTCTTATACAGGGATTGACAATGGAGCGGTGCAGGGCGGGGCGGATTTAGTCCAACCCACAAAATTTTCAACCTGCTCCACCCTACATTTCATTTTTTTTCTACTTTTAACCTGCTCCGCTCC
The DNA here is from genome assembly GCA_029582605.1 of Solanum gracilifrons. Classification (NCBI taxonomy): domain Eukaryota; kingdom Viridiplantae; phylum Streptophyta; class Magnoliopsida; order Solanales; family Solanaceae; genus Solanum; species Solanum gracilifrons. The sequence continues at coordinate 5,000 of JAJOOH010072197.1, forward strand.
GCCCCACTTAGGTTAGTACTACTACATACGTAAAGTAATATTATCTATCTATCATCCTTCTCATATTACTTACATATCATATCCATCCTTTTTGTTTTCTATTTCTACAAATATAAATAAAAAGAAATTGTAATAATTAGCTAGAATATAGTAATGAATAATGAAAAAGAGAGAGCCTGTTTGATCTGAAATTAGCTAGTAATGAATTTGGTACATTTTTTTTTGGCTTAAAAAGAAGTTCTTTAATATATATACTGTAAATAAGGTAGCTAGTATTATAAGAAGCAGTAAAACAAGAAGGGAGGAAATCTGCACCCGCCCCACACCCGCATAATTTTGAAAAATTAAGACGTTGCCCTGCCCAGCACTAGCTTAGAAACTGCTCCGCCCCACATAGCTTTAAATTCGTCCTGTCACGTCTCATTGTCATCCCATTTATACACAGTAGTATTATGTGAATTATCTCCACTAGTATATTTGTTTCCTCAGTCGTTATTTATTATTTTGGTCTTTGTCATTTTAGTCATCGCTTTAGCTCTTTTTTACGTTTATTAAGAAAATAATAAATACAAAGTATAATTTACTAAAGAGTCAAAATGTGTGAGGTATATGGTATAATAATCTCAATGATAAACTGCAAGACTATTTTATCCTACGTTTGGTTGAAGGTATTAGGTAGTCCTGAAATTATTTATTCCACCATTTCCTTAGTAATAGGATAAATTATCACATATACATGAATATGGTGGAATGACTTATTCCTTGATAATTTATTTCGGGATAACTTGTTCCCAACCAAACGATCCCTAAGAGTTTGTTTGGATGGACTTAGAAGGTGGGAGGAGATTACAATGTGGGGAGTCTAACCTTTACCAACAAGGTAGGAGTTAGATAACTAAGTTACTAAGATTACCTTTTTTTTCAAAATGTATTTTAGAATACTTATACTTGATTTTCTTCTGTTTACTAGTCTTAACATTTTGACCTAATGGTTCAGGAGAAAACTCCTCAACCAGTCAATCACTATGATCAAGAAGGCCGACGCGACTTATAAGTATAGGTCACAATTAAGAATCCTAATCTATGACTTTAAGCTTGTTTTTGTTACTTAGCTCAAAAACATGCGCTTAAAATCATTTCTTAATCATACTTAATTCTACAAAAGTTACTTAATTTTTTCTAAAAAATAAGTTAATTCAAACAGGTTCTAACTTACTCATGTGTATTTGACCTTAGACTTCAACAATATTAAAAAAAGAACTATTTTTTAATGTCAAAGATATAGTTAAAAATTAATTTGTGTGGTTCAATTGCTTCGTTTTTAAACTTGGTGGTCTGAATCATTCACATCAAAAAACTTTAGCGGGGCTCTTCGCAATTACTCTATTCTTTAGAACCTTCTACCAAAAAAATTCACAAAACTTCCCTTGGAATTCTCGAGAAACCGAACAAAAGGCCACTTCTGTCATTTCACACAAATCACAAAATAATAAAAATCTTTTTTTCCTTATTTTCGTTTTCGCGCCCGCTTAATTTTATCCCGCTTCCTCTTTTTAGGGTTTTGAAAACCTCTTCTCCTTTCACTTTCCCCCACTCTCACTCTCGGACTTTCTCGAGAAAAAAACCGTCGCAATTCGCCGGAAAAATGCCGCCGATTAACTTGACGGAAGGAGCAATAGAGATGCTATCGATCGGAGAAGGGCATCCCGAGGAGTTTAAACCGGTGCTACAGATTACGGATGTTCGGTTGGTGAATACTCAGAACCAGACTAACAATAATGAACGATACCGGATTCTGATATCGGACGGAACGCATATTCAGCAAGGGATGTTAGCTACGCAGAAGAACGATCTAATTCGATCTCAACAGATTCGGAAAGGAACTATTATTCAGATGAAAGAGTTCGTTCGTAATGTCATCCAGAATCGAGTGTAATGATTCCTGATTCACTTTCAATTACTCTTAATTTTGTTATTACGTGGACTAGTAATGGTATGATTATTGAAATCTTGGATTGCATGTGTGCACCTTGAGTGAATTTTTTCATTGAGATGCTTTGCCGTGCTGTTTTATGTTTGTGTTTTTTGAGAAAAAATCAATTGTTTAAAGTACTTTTTTTACTTGTTGATTGCTGTTGTTATTTGCACGCTCAAAGCAAATGTTATGTCTGTAAAAATTGTGAAATTCCATTACCTGGGGAGTTCTGGATTTCTTTTTTCTGGAATGTTGATGGTGATCAATTAACGCAAAGATGATAGCATGTATGTTACAGATATTATTTCATACCTCTCATCTTGTGCTCAACTTGGGATTAAGTTTCTGTATGTATGAAAACCTTTTCCTATTATGACAGGGTTCCTTAAATGCCAGTGGTTTGCTCCTGCAGTTGGTTTTACATTTATTTTTAGGTTTGTAGAAGGCTTTTTCCGAATTAGCAAACTTCTGCTTTTGCAGTCATGATTGCAACTGTGTGGGTTATTAGATAGGCGTTTATCTAAATTAACAGTTTAGTGCTATTCAGTTAGGACTTAGGACTGCAAATTTGTATGTTTCTAGATTATCATTTTGGTTTCATGAACTTCAAAGACTCTCTGATTGGGAGCACAACTTATATGTATATGGTTAGACCCTAATTGTTAAGTTTCTTCCTCTTAAGGTGAGTGTCTTGACACTTTTGTATGATGAGCTTTCCCAAGACTGGTTCTTTGAAAAGATAATTAGCAAACAGCTTACCATGTCAGTAATTTCCAGCTATAATTTCCAATGAAGAACCTACATATATATGTGTTTTATGTATTTCACGTTTCGTAAATGTTTATGAATCATACTTTCAGTTTAAAAATTTGTTTATTGATATTCATTGTCTAATTCTTCAAACAGGATCATCATTATTATTGAATTAGATATTTTACTTGAGACGTGTGATCAAATTGGAGACCCAAAGCATTATGTCAGAACTGATGGTAGTGTCCCTTCGGTGCCACGACCAGCTGCCCCGCTGCAGCCTTCCACCAATCAATTAGGTGGTGTAAGTGTAAACCCCCAATCATTTGCTTCTCTTTCCGCTACTTCAGGCTCAACTCCAAGACCAAATATGTCAGGAGGAATGCAATCTCAAGAGATGAACCGTAGCAGTGTTTACAATACTACCTCTGTTGGGAATACTGACTCTGGACGATATAGTTCAGGTGCACCTCTTTACCCCAGAGCAGAATCTGGTCCTGCAATTTCACGGGCTCCAATGAATTATGTGCGTCCACCTCAGCCTTCTTATCAACAGCCTCCTCAGTCTTCTTATCATCAGCCATCACCAATGTACTCCAACAGAGGACCTGTAGCCAAGAATGAAGCACCTCCAAGGATTATTCCAATTGCTGCTCTCAATCCATATCAGGGTCGGTGGACTATCAAGGCCAGGGTAACCGCAAAGACGGAACTCAGACACTACAACAATCAAAGGGGTGATGGAAAAGTATTCTCTTTTGATCTTCTTGATTCTGATGGAGGAGAAATAAGGGTGACTTGTTTTAACTCTGTTGCTGACCAATTTTATGACCAGATTGAGCCAGGTAGAGTGTATCAAATTTCAAAAGGAAGCTTGAAACCAGCTCAGAAAAATTACAATCACCTTCCAAATGACCATGAAATTATGCTCGAGAGCACGTCTGTAGTTCAACCTTGTTTTGAGGATGACAGGGCTATTCCTGAGCAGCAATTTCATTTTCGGCCAATCAGTGACATTGAAGCCATGGAGAACAACAATGTGATAGATGTGATTGGTGTGGTGTCTTCAATAAGTCCATCTAGTTCAATAATGAGGAAAAATGGTACAGAAACTCAGAAGAGAGTCCTCCAGCTGAAGGACATGTCTGGTAGAAGTGTTGAAGTAACTTTGTGGGGAAATTTCTGCAATGCAGAAGGTCAAACACTTCAGAGTCTCTGTGATTCTGGGGCTTTCCCTGTCTTGGCAGTTAAAGCTGGTAGAGTAAATGATTTTAATGGCAAATCTATAGGTACTATATCTACAAGCAAGTTGTTTATAGAACCAGATTTTCCTGAAGCTCTGAAAACGAAGGCATGGTTTGAAAGGGAGGGAAAGAACATGACATCTATGTCATTGTCACGAGAAGTGAGCAGTATTGGTCGGACAGATGTGCGGAAGACTATATCTCAAATCAAAGATGAGAAGTTAGGCACTTCTGAGAAACCAGATTGGATCACTATAAGTGCCAGTGTTACATTTATAAAGGTTGACAATTTTTGCTATACTGCATGTCCCCTCATGATAGGAGATAGACAGTGCAACAAAAAAGTGACAAATAATGGGGATGGGAAATGGCGGTGTGACAGGTGTGATCAGACTGTTGATGAATGTGAATATAGGTACATTCTTCAGTTCCAGATTCAGGACCATACTGGCTTAACATGGGTTACTGCATTTCAAGAATGTGGTGACCAGATAATGGGTGTATCTGCAAAAGAATTGTATTTCTTAAAATATGAGGAGCAGGATGATGATAGGTTTGCAGAAATCATGCGTAATGTGTTATTCAACCAGTTTATATTTAAATTGAAAGTGAAAGAAGAGATGTATAGTGATGAGCAGCGTGTTAAGTCAACAGTGGTCAAAGCTGAGAAGCTGAACTTCCAACCAGAGACCAGGTTTCTGTTCGACCTGATAAACAAGATTAATGGGCAGGAATCCAGCACTTTACCTCCTAACACAGATGATGCAACTCCGAATTCAGGGTTTAATAATACTGGATTTGGGAAAAAACGCAAAGAACCAATGAACCCTGTTGCAAGTTATGGTGGCAGCCATAGCGGTATCAGCAGAGATAGTGGACTGCAGGGAAATCGGCAAGGTCCATATGGGAATCAGCTTACTGGCTCACAGTTCGCTCCGCCTGGCTCTACTGCAGGCAGTATCAGCAGAGAAAGTGGACTGCAGGGAAATCGGCCTACTGGAACACAAAATGCTCCAACTGGCTCTTCTACAGGCATGTATATGAGCTGTAATAGTTGTGGTGGAACAGGTCATAGTGCTTCAAACTGTCCAAGCATGATGAGTGGTCAGAGCCAGGCATATGGAGGTGGTTTTGGCAATAGGGCAACTTCAGGGATGAGCAGTGGTGGTGGTGGTGGTGGCGAGTGTTATAAATGCCATCAGTATGGGCATTGGGCAAGAGATTGCCCAGGTGTAAGCAATGCACCTGCTGCCAATAACATGACATCAGGAAGATACGGGAATACTCCAAGGCAACACGTCGGTGGTTTTTGATGAACCTTTTTGAGCGCATAAAGTTGTCCTGTACCGGTTTAGATGTCTTCTCTTAGTGGCTCATCATGGCTCATGTTCTGCTTTTGAGAAAGCTTCTTGAGGGCTTGCGTTTTGCCTTTCTGTACAGTGGTCGCATGGGGCTTAAATTATGCGTCACTGTTCCTGGACGAGAGTGCACTACAAGTCTTGTCGTCCTTGTTTTGAGGAGTGACATTTCGTTGCTCTTTCCTTGTAAATTATAGTCTTGCATTATCATCTCTTTTCGTCTTTCTTTTTTTGAGTTCTTTTAGGTAATCTTTCTTTGTGGTTTCGACCTTTTAAGATAAAAACTCCTGTGTTACAGTTTAGACTAACATGTGTATGTTATCACATCTTTTTAATCTGTCACGTGTCATCTTTATTATTCACTATGCACGTCTTGAATACGTAATAACCCCTCCTATTCAAAATAAATGTTTTGTGTTTTAGGCTTGGGTACGTGAATGAAGTGTCGAGCAAATCGAAGAAAAAGAATTTACTGTAAATATCTTGGTTTTGGTTTGGATCATGTTTTGGAAGCTAACTTGCGTCCTAAACTTCTGTTATAATTTTTCATTTAGAACCCTAGACTTGAAGTTTTATCACCTGAACTCTAATCAAATTTATGTCTATTGAGACCACAATGATTTTTCTCTTTCAAAATTATGAATTCTATGTCCACACAATTTTTCAAAATAATACTCCAAATAAAATAGTGAAAAATATTCATGACCAAACGGACACTTAATTTTTTGGGGGATTGGGGTTGTGGGGTGTTGGATGAGGTACCAAAAACTAGTTGATCGACTTTTGGGTGATAACAAAAAATGTTGTTCAAGAAATATTCTCAATCTTTAATTTAGGTGTCTAAATGGAAATTTTGAGCAAGCTTAAGGAGCCACATATGTAATCAACCTTCTTTTAACGCACTTAAAGTCGCATTTCTCTCAGTTGCAAAAGGCTCTCACAAAATATTTTGCTATGGGCAAGTACCAAATTACGCCAAATGGGGAAAATCTGCAATGATGATGACCTTCAAACATGAAATAATTGAAACCTAATTTAGGATTTAGGGTTGAGAGTTCCACAAGGCACGCGATCTTCAACAACTGCCAAAAACTTTTTAAGTATACCATAATTTTCGCGGTTAACACTATTTATCTGTTACAAAGGAGAGGTAGCAAATTCTGTTTGGTCTAAAGCCAAACAGTGTGAGTTTCTTGAATGAAATAAGTAACAACAGTGTTCTCACAAAAGTGAAGCATTAGGTACTAGCTTCTTCACCACATTTTCTTCAGATATCTGGCATGCCTTTTCCTGTTTTTGGATCATATGTCCTCTCCATAACAACCTCCATTGGAGTATCCTTAGGACCAGCTGCACAATGAAACCAAAAACATACGCAAGAGTGAAAAGATCAGACTCCGCCAAACACACATTAAAAAGTGGACTGAGCAGAGTTTACTCAAACATCTTAAATTGGTTGAACGAACTCTATAAGATTTCCGTTGAAGTTTACTAGAAGGAACGTGGTAAGCAACAATGTCAAACAAGCACCACTTGCTAAGCAACACCTACCATCAAACGACTACATAAGTGGCATACCTCAGCACCTATCCAGCACTCATATTTCTCAAAGTTGTGCAACCCAATGTCACCACATTACCAGCTCCCCCACACCACCACCACCCCACCCCCCACCACCCAACCCCAGAAAAAAGGAAGAATGATAAAAGGTGATAAGAAGGCATTCATCCAAACATATGAAACTAAGGGAAGGAATAGAAGAATAAACCATGTTCTTGAGCTCCAGATCGATGCTTCATCTAAATTTGACTTATAATCTAATTTCAAATTATACTTTTATCAAACTGACCATAATCATTCTTGTATATTTCAACAATTTGTCTTGAATGAAACTTGCCCCACATTAAGGTTGCATCATGCAGTTGATTACAATTGATCCGAAGCACTCTAAAGCTTTAACCTTTCATTTCTTCTTCCAGTTGAAATCAGATTATACCTCTAAACCAATAAACTGTTTTTTTAAGTAACCCCTTCCCGCCACAAAAATAAAATAAAAAAATACAGCATTTACTACATTTGAAATGCAACAGAATACTCTTTTAGAAGAATATACTCGTATGTAAAAGGATTTGATAATTACCAACTGTAGGCCTTGGTGTGGTCCTTATTTTTAAGATCTCGGGCCGGGGAATGATAGAACCAGATGCTCCTATACCTCTTGAGACTCTTACTTTGGAGCCATCCTCCAGGTATCTAATTCCGACCTTGGTTGGTTTCCTGTGGAAGAAGACATGAGCTATGTGCTAAGAGCAAAAAATAAAAGGTAAAGAGAAATAATATATCCATACCCTGTGACTGGATCTACAACCTGAACATTGGAAACATGCAGTGGGGCTTCAACTGTAAATATTCCACCTTCATGACCTTGCCCTTGTTTGATATGTTTCTTGACCTGCAGAAGGGCATATAATATAAGGGATCATTTTGTTACATACTAATTATTTTTTGATAAAATAAGGTAATTCTATTTATGAATAGTACCAAGTGGGTACTGAAGATGTAACAAAGTAAGTGATTTATCCTCTGATAAAGCTTTAGAAAGTCTAACTAAATGCCAAAATATTTATCATGTTAGATAAAGAATCTCCCTTACACCAACAGTCTAAATATACGTCAAACTAAAAAATAGCTGGAAACGCTTCTTTGTAAATTAACAACTTTCCTCCTTAATTCAGCTTCACTAAGGGGTCGCCTGGTGTGAAGGATAACACCAAATAGCCTTGGGATTAAATTATAGTGCCACTTAATTTGTTGTTTGGTTGGCAAGTCCGGGATAACTTTTCCTGGGATTAATAATTAGTATCGGGATAAGTTATCCTTTCCCTTGGGTGGTATAGTAATCCTAGGATAACTTATCCAGGATAAAATAGGTAAATGACAAAAATATCCCTTTAAACCCTTTTTATACATCACTTTTTCCATTCATGAAGGGTATTTTTGTAAACATTTGTTCTTAAAATTTATATAATGTATATTATTTTGAATACAACAAACCAAACACTCAATAAGAAATAATCTCTGCATAACTTATCCCATCACATCATAACTAATCTCATCATAACTTGTATTTAAACCCAACAACCCCTAAATGTTATCATAAACAAGCTACTTTCTCATATTCTTTATATTTTTTTGAAACTGGTAACCATCTCATATTCTTTATATTACGGTCACCAATGAGGATTTACTACATTGAAACTACTTTATGCTCTCAGATTACAATCGCATAGCGTTGGATAATTAAAAACTAGACATTCTTCAGTCGACACCCATTCTCCAACACCACCACTAAACTTAATGTAAACAACACACATCAAAGGCTGATACTATCACAACTTGAACCCAGAGAGAATAATCCAAATTCAGAGGTATCGTGAAAACTGGCATACCAGAGTAGCGTCATGAAGGTCGCATCAAGTCTGATAGGATCATATAGGACTGCTAATTTCTCAAGATCCTAACCTCTCTATCAAGTCTGAGGTTTTCAATTTAAAGCTTCTCTTGCTAATAATTGCTACATCTACAAACCTCAACAATAGTAAATGCTGGTAACTGATTAACCAGCACTTTATGATAAATAAGTTAAGGGTTTGAGATATATCCACCGTCACTATAAAATATTTTTTTAAACCAACGGGTCAATTTTACCTGGGGTAGCAGGTAATCTGACTTATTTTCAAAATTACAAATCCCACGTTTTAAGGATGCTTACCTATTTATATCCTTTGCGTGACATGATAGTTTAAAAACTAAAAAGCTTGTTATACACTTATACTGACCATGTATATTGCTTAACATATTTTTCTCAACCCTTCATTTTACTTTTTGTAATATTTGCAAACTGTCTACTGTTTAGTGTTTGCACAACGGTTTTCGAATGTAGAACAATTATCATTTATGCAGAAAATTAGTACTCGTCTGCATTAGATTTTATACCTCAAAAGCATCTCTTATTCTTTTCAATCGTTTGAGTAAGGCTACAATCTTTGTATATAGTGAGCTGTACCTTCAAATTGTAACATGCCCTTTGCTTTAAAAGCTGGAATATTTTCATTTTTATGTAAGTTGTGCACAACATCATATAATACAAACCAGCTATAAGATTGTTAGAACCACTTATCAATCTTCTATGTGAAATCCACAAGCACCCTATATTACACCACAACTATTAAAATTATTTTATTCGTGTAAGACCCAAAATTTGGAAAAGGAAACACCTAGGAAACTCTAACGACAAACTTGCTTATTCATTATAATCTAAGTCCTCAGTTCTATACACAACCCCTCCACTTTGAGCATATGTCCCAGCATCAGACAATCACGGTTACGATGGATCCACAATGAATATGACAAGAAATGTTTAAAGAAAGAGTAAACTACGACAAGATATGCTTAGAGATATAAAGTAAGTGTCACAAAATTACTAACCAGGTTTTTCCCCTCGACAATTACACGGTTTTGAGAACGTACGACACGCTTGACAACACCAGTCTCGCCTCTATCTTTTCCTCTGATAATCATGACCTAAGTGTTGGCGGAAAAATGGGAAACATGAAATAGAAGTATTAAGAAATTGAATCAGCCATGCAAAACAATGATGAATGAGCTTACATTATCTCCTCTGAGAATTCTCCACTGATGAATGAGTTTCTGATAACTTTTCCACCCCATTTTGAGCTAAATCAAAGTAAAAGCTCCCTTCTTTGCATTCAGATGTGCAAAAAAAAACACTAATTAGATAAATATCAAATAAGACCCCCCTAAAAAAAACTAAAATGGATCAAAAATCGTGAAAAAGTCAAATCTATTGCAAACCCATCTAAGCAAAAGACTATGCATTTACAGTGTAGGCCACTACTCTAACTTAACAGGAAAACAAAATGCAACTGCTACAAAACATTACTATCATCAAGTAAGCAACAAAATTCTCATTAACTCCAACTCAAAGCTCCACAAGTCAAAACAGTATCTCGCATTACCTTAAGATATGAAAATGCAGGCATAGTAAAGCCCAATTAGGGAAAATGGAGAAGAACTCTATTCAAAGTGAAACGAGGAAATAAACCCAATCACCATTTGTATCAAGTTACTGATCTGTACCACAGAGGAATATGACATGTGTTCAGTACAACAGAAAATGCCTTCCCTTGTTTGGTTACCTTACTTCAACTCCTATTTAGTCTAACACCTAGACATTGTTATCAACCATTAATACCCAAAAGTATCAATACATAATCATTATACCTAATTCACCCAAATTATTTCTCCAGATAAAACAGTTTCCATTTCCTCAATACACATCAAGAAACAGAAAAAAATCAAAACTTTATACAAAATTGGCATCTGGGTGTCTTTAATAATGGAAAAAAAAACATACTTTCAGAAACCCAAATCAAAAGAATAATCAAATCCTCAATTGTAGTTCGATATTTCACAACAACAACAAACAAACAAAAAACCATTAAAATGCGAAAAAAATAGACTAATTTCACGAAAAATTTAAAATATCCCAATAATATTGAAGAGGAGAGAAACTAGAAAGGGTACCTGAAGCTCAAGGTGTCAAAGCTCTACAGTTTCCCACAGGGTTTTAGCCTTTGAAGGTGATGGGGTTTAATCGTTTCTTTTTTATGGGCTTTTATTAGTTTGGGCTTGGTAAAGTTGGCCCAATTACCGTTTACGAGGAAGAAAATTGGACAAAATTACACTGCTAATTAGATAGGGATTTTAAAACTAATCAATGTTTAGTGGAGTATTTCTTTTTTTTTTAATGTAGGGATAAAATATGTAATTATTTTTAATCAATCTACAAAATATGATAACTTATCCATTTTTATATGTCAGTCGTTACATTTGATCAAGAAGAATAATCTTTGGTCTGATTTTCTATCTGAATATATTATTGAAAAGTGGCAATCAACCTTTATTAATAGTAACTCAATTTTGCTTACTTTATTGGTAATCTATGATCAAACAATCATTTTGGATCTTACTTGGAATTGAGCAATCAACATTTATTACCACATTAATTTTATTAACTTCATATAGGTGCTCAAAAACTTTTGCTCTCATAGGTCAAGTAAATTAAGTGATTTGTGCTTTCATGTTTTGTTAGCAAAGTTAAATTATTATTATTCCTTGTCCCATATTATTAAAAACAGTTGTTTCATTTTAGTTGATCACCTTACTTAAGTCAAGAAAGCATTAATTAAAATTTTCCTATATTACCCTTGCATTAATTCTTTTTTTAAAGTGTTCACATTTGTTTGTAAAATTCCCAAGAAGTTTTTGAAGAGGTGAATTAATAAAAGTATTTTCTTTGTTTATGATTTTTCAATATGCGTATAAAAAGAAAAGTGATCAACCGGGACAAGAAAGTAATAGGGTTGGGTAACAACTTTTTGACAATAACCAATAATTAAAGCCCCATTTTATGGAGCCTACACGGGATAGGTTGTTGTTAATCAATAATTAAGTTGTTTTAGGACGTAATTAAAACGGTGCTCACTTGTCAACATTGATTAACTTTATCCATATTATAGAAATTAAATTAGTATCAGTGGTTGATGACAATCAACAACTGAAACCAAACTTTAAAAAAAATTAAAATCTTTTGTTCTAATTTTGTCAATTTTTCTCACGTTGATTTTGGAAAGAAAGAAAAAATGTAGAGAAAATTTGTGTTTGTGGTCATTCAGTCAAAAAATTATGTTTGGGGTTGACTATTGGTTCCTAACATGAGCCTGAGTCCAAATTAGTTTAATTTCCCTTCCTGACTTTTTTCCCTTTTTCTTTTTTTGCTCCTTTGATTTTTGAAATTTCTCAGTAATGAATTTTGGTTTTCTTAATATGATTGTAAAATATATATTCCCCAACTTTTGTAATAAATCATTACTATAAAAAACTACTGAAGAGCCATTCTCTTCCCAACTTCCATGATAGTTCTTGTCAAAAAGTCCCACTTTACAGCAAATTGCTTTCTCTGTCACCCTAAACATCTAGTTTCTGAAACTGATCGACCTACTGATAAAAAGCTAATGCCAAACTTACATAAGTTCTACCCAACATCATCTACATTCAAATCGACGAAGCAAAAAAAAACTCAAATAAGTAGTGCAAACGAAGAGTTAGAAAGAGCATCCATCCAACTCAACTAAATAACCCAATGATTAGTTTAGAGAGAGAGATAAGGTCGGAGGGAGGACAGTAGGGTATGGAAACATGATGGGTTGATATATTATTGATAAGAGGTTCCATCCAATAGTACATTGTATTTCAGGATTCTGCAACACTCAAGAATCAAGACCGTATAGGTCATGGAAATATTTGTCCTTTACATAAATTTGATACAAACACTAAACATATAATAATGCATATTACTTTTAAATCACTTGCTCTCTCCGGCAAGGGGCACACACTCTTATTTGCAGCATTATAGATCAACTGCTTAATTACCAGTTCTAAAAATGTTTAGAAACAGAGACTGGCAGATGGAGATATAGTATTGGCAGATTCTTTCGAGGGTTGGTCTTTAAGCATACCCTGAGTGCCACAATGAACCCCGGGCATACCACTGACCTGGATTGAGTTGAGACCTGCAATAACACCGTCTGTGCCACTCTGTGCAATAACCCCATCTGAGCCAGTCTGTGCTACCAATTTAACACTCTCGGCTTTTGCTTTCATTCGAAGTCGTTCTGCTCTTGAACCAATGACCTGTCCCAAGATAGAAGCAGCAATGGTTAATGCCATAGCTGTTTTGGGCATCACAACTGACTTCCTCAGCATGGCTATGAAGGGAACAGCAGCATGGACTGCAGTAAACCATGAAAGTGAAAATTTCTCAGTGTGCTCTCTCCATATGCCTAGTGGAATATTAGCTGCCATGCCCAAAGCTCCAATAACAAGCATCTTTGAAGATAGTGGTTGCGGCCGCACAGTCTTCACAAAAGCAGTCCGGGCGAGGGCAGCCCTGGCTGCAACAATTGCAGGTGGGCATTTGAGCTTCATACCAGGAGGCAGCTGAAAAGCTGAGGCCACAAGTGGGAGAACACCGCTAACAGCTCTATAAGATTTGGCGATAGGACAGTTGCCTGACTCCAACCACTCATTTCCCATTGCCTCATGCTTAGAAGATTTGTCCTGGAAAACAAAACAAGGATGAATAAAGAAGGCAAACTTTATAAGATGCCATTTTGGCAGAAAAAAATGCAGCACTCTTCATCAAGAAGAGTTATGGGCAATTTCTTTGAAAAAACTCTACACTCATATGATTTCACTTTGTTGAGGCATATTCTCAACATCTAGCAGAAACAACAAAAACTTATCAAAATAAGTTGTGAAGTGATACTCAAGAGGAGTCTGATCAAATTAAACCAATTACTATGAAACATTTATGATAACTATACCATTTTGTTAATGCCACTGTCTAACTTTATAGTTGACAATGGACAGCCACTCAATGAAGCCCACTTGTTGCTCAGAAAAGAATACAGGAGAGCCATATACCAGAATATTTTAATCTTCTAACATTGTAAATATTTACCTACAGTGTCTAGAAGTCATCATTTTACCCTACAGAAATTCAATTCACAACTAACAATAGACTAGAACATTTACACACAGAGATGAGCAAAAAGGCATTTTCACCAAAAATAATCAAGAGACTGAGTATTCTGTAATGAAAAATCCAAAAGTCAACATCAAGAATTTAGAATCATGATCACAATATTAACCACATTATAACATCATTGGGTTCTTCAATACACATATTCTTGTTAATCACAACAAACAAACCTGAGAAGAAGGCTTTTTCTTTTTGGATGACTCCGGCTTCTTCTTCTGTGAATTCCATTTCCGAGAGAAAGAATCAAAGCTAAAAGGACCTCCTGCTCCGAATGAAGACAAACTTATGGTGGCAGCTTTTGCAGCTAAAGGATTAAATTGAGGGGCAGACTCTACTTCAATGTTGTCATTGGAAAATTGAGACCTTCCAGAAAGTGGGACAACCCCATCTTTTCCATGGAAGACTTTAAATGCCATATCGAAATTGGGACCATCTTCAAAAATTGGACCTTTACCTCCCTTTACCTGAAAGGTAATAGAGATTAAAGTGTGAAACAATGAGGCATTAGAAGCAATAATTAACCATATCGCTAGTATATGAACAAAAGAAAATAATGACTAGCATGTTAATACTTTATAATAATTGCATGTTTATATTTAAACAGTACACCAGCACATGGATAACCATATCACTTGAACCACCAAGTATAAGATTAAGAAACAATAACTTACAGGGCTGGGAAAGTTCAGAGCAGAAAAGAAAGAAAAGTTTGTTGGCTTGTTGATGTTACTCAAGAATGGGCATCTTTGAATGTCCTGGCCATTGAAGGAGCAATCAGATGTCTCCTCAGTCTGTGTTCTGAAGAAGAACTCCATTTCTTTTGATCCTAGACAAATATATCAGCAAAGAAGACTGTTAAAACAGGTACGAAATGTTGATACACATTTTAGAAACTGGGTGTAGCATTTATGTCCATGTTTATATGGATGTCATTCATGCAAAACTAAAGACAAACAACTACTACGCCTGAGCCCCAAACAAGTTTGGGCAATATGGGTCCTCATTAACCATGTTTCTCCATTTAAATTAATCCCAAGCCAACATTATACGAAGTGAAGAAAAATGAAAGTACCAGAAGTTTCTATGTTTTCTACTAACACAAAAATCTCAAATAGAGCTAAAAGCTCCTGAAAAATTTAGGACCTAAAGCAAATGTACTAACATAACTAAAGCATGAGTTGGGAGATTCTATCACTTAGCAAAAAGAGTTAGAATGTTAGATGACTGAACTGGACAATCTACCTAAAACTGCAAAATACCCGCATCGTCCATATTCTACCAATTACTCAGAAAGCAATTCAGCAAACATACGCAGGTAAAAGTTCCAGCAGTCATTGATACCTAGTTTGGTATTTCGGTATGCCCTAAGCTGTTCAGCAATAGGCTCCTTCAAGATATCCCCTTAATCAAAATTATCAAAATCCATTTATCTTATGAACTCTTTTACTTGGTTTTAAAGACATCTATTCCTCAATTCTTTCTATACAATCTTCTTCCTCACAGTTGGATCGAAACTTTTATATCGAGCAATTCGATTGAATCAGTAAATCATAGCACAATCAATTAATTCCAACTTCCTCAACACATAAGACCCTATTATCCCCTTTCCACCCCAAAACCTCTCTTTACTTTCAATTTTATTAAATAACTACTATAATTTAGCTCATCTCTTTCTGCCTAACGCTATATCATCAACTACAGCAAGGTCAAACATCAAAATCCATCAATATCCCCCAAATCAAAAACCAAAAAAAAAATAAAATTATTTCAGCTAAACACATACAGAAGATCAGCATCCCTAGATTTATTCGAATTCCTACAAACACAACCCCCAAATTAAAGCAGAAAATGAACAATATTCAGCAAAATTGAAACAAAGGAATATATCTACATATATACGCAAGAGAAATCTAATCGGGAGCTACCGGAAAGAGAGGCAAAAACTTCCGAATTCCGATGGTCGCCGGAGGAGTTGCAGAACGAGCCGGCCACAAGCAATTGAAAGCGTGTGGTTAACACAGATCGGAGCAAATAGGGAATGAAGATTGTGGTGGTGGGATTTTGTGGCTATTTTTTCTATATAGAAAAGTCAATGTTTATTATGACCGGTTATAACCGGTTTCAGGTCACAGCAGTATTGGTTGAACCGAAATGGTGGTGCTGCACACGTAACAAACGTGACAGGGCTAAAATTGTCTTTTAGCAATTTATATATTTAGTAGTAGTAATACATACAACTACTCTCCACTACCAAATTCTTTTTATAGAAAAAGGAAGTTTACCTAATTTTATTTATATTAGGAAAAAAGAAGAAAAGGTTGATTAGAATAGGAAAAAACAATTATCTAATTTGATTTGTTTATTAGGAAATGTTGATTTTAGGATAATAATTTCCAAAAAAAACTTATGTGGATATTATTAACGGTGATCAAATCTACGGAGGAAATCTTATGATTGTAAAAGGAAAAATGGACAATTAATATGAAACAGAAGAAGTGAGGCTAGATAAAGATGCCGTAGAATTGAAGACTTGTGTCATATCGTGTAAGGTGTAGGGCCTTAGCTATAGCTGGACACCCTTCGTCGGAAAATTACGATGTATATATATGTCAAACTTTACATTTAAAGGATATCTATATTTAAAGTTGGACACTCTTGACAAAAGTTATGTCTTTGGCGTAGTGGTAATCGGTGTCCATTTGAACTTGGAGAGTTTGAACCTCAAATAAGCACAATATTTTTTTTTTTATTTTGACAGTCACACACCATTATTCTTGGACACCCTTAATAAAATTTCTAGCTCTGTCACTGATAAGGTGTCCTTACTCTAATGAACTCACTTATGAAGGGCTGAAACTATTAATTAAATTATGATAGAGTGATAAATATTATTTTATTCTTAATTAAATATTTAGATTCAAATTTTAAATATGAAATTATTTTTAACGAAAAATATTTTACCCCAAATAAAATTTCTTGAAATCTAAATATCAAATCTCAAAACGAATATCAAGTACGACTGAAAACTCCAAAAATAATGATGATGAAAAGAAAGTCGCCAAAGTAGAGCAATCTTGACTAATCTTGTGTATTTTTCTAAGGCATGGACCCTTGAGGACAAATTCTAATTAATAACATAACCAACAACAATGTGCTAACCCATCTCATTCTACTAGCTACAAAGAAAAAAAGTATATCTAGATGGTGGATTTTTTTCCGCTTTATTAAACTCAAAGTTACTGTAAAGTTTACGTATTCAAACTAATTCAATAATAAATTTTATATTTATTTTTTTAAAAAAATTATTATATGTTTGTTTAATCCTCATTGATTTCTAGGAAAAAGATAAAGATAATTTTATTCTTTTGCTATTTTATCTATGTATAAATTATAGTACATAAATTAGTTGTTTCATGTTAATAATGGTATAAAATAATACTAAGTTATATATGATTCGAATCATAATCAAACATTAGATAAAAGTTATATCAAATTATATATCATATCAAATGACAGTGTGAATGTTTGAATCACATCCATAATTTCTAGAGGAGTAACTCTCACTATTTCCTCTAATATTAAGAATATGAATATAAAAAAGTTATTTTATTAAAATAAATAAAAGAATTAGTTGATCAATAAAGAATTCAATTCGATTAAATTTAAATTGAAAGTATTTTAATTTTAATTCAAAAGGTGGAAGGAGAATATTTTTAAGCCATTTTTAATATATTAAGGATATTTTTGAAAAGTTTTCCCCAAAATCAAATTATACTATTAGACCTACAAGGTCGCGAAGATGGCTTAATACCAAATTAATCTGTTATAATTTGTTGATTCTTCTTAATTTATAGATTATTGAAAGTACGCATGGTCTAAAAGAATAAAGTGTCTATAAATTTTATCTCTACCTTTCCGAGGTAGAGAGGCTTAAGACTTTCTATATTTATTTAAAATTTAAGCTACAATTAAACATTATGAGCTACAAATTCACTGATATCACTAATTGGGTGACCAAAAGTACTAATTGATAAAATTCCAATTTTTATTTTTTGTGATATACCTAATTAATACATTTTTATTTATTCTAATCTTTATTTTTGTGATATACCTTGACACATTTTTGTTTATTCCAACTACATACACCATTTATATTCCAAATTTTGTTTTTAGTTACATTAGGAAATGTGATTTAGTTGGTACATCAACACTAACATTTTCTCAACAATTCAAAAAAACAAAATGTTAAAAGACAATCCTTCCATCAGAGAGTTATGATGGATCGAGGATTACTTTAAAAGATCTGTTCGAATTATAATCACACTACCATTATAGTTAATTTTACTATAATTAACTAGTTTAATCTATAAAACTGTGTAGATTTTATTTTGAGTTATTTATTGTTATTTTCTTTTATATGGTATTGTTTTGTATTTCATACCTTGATATATTTCTCTGAGATGAATGTATTTGTAATCTTTTAGCTTTTATGACTTGTTAAACTTGATCTTGGATCGTGGTTTATCTTTTGTTGTATTTCTAAAGTTGTTTTCTACATTATTTTTGTTAAACTTATTTAATTACATTAAATTTATCACATTTGATTATTGTATTTTGATTTGCTTGATGACGAGTGTCATCGTGACTTTAAAACAAATTAGATAGTGACAATGTATCTAAATCCATATATTTGGTGAGATAGTTCATGTAGTCGGGGTTATCAAAATTCAAAGCTCAAAGGGAGAGGCATATATGACTTAGAAAAGATTGAAATAGTAAAGGAGTAAAGTTAGTCTTCCTCCTATGAAAGCAACAAAATCTAATCGCTTTGACATAGATCTTTTATTTGTGTTAAAAATTATTTATTATTTATAAATAATTTATTAAGAAACTAATAAGTTTTTTTCCTAGAATATATAAACTCAAAATTCTAGTATTGTATGAAACAAGTTAAGTTTAAGAGGATTTCAAGGTATTCTGCCTAAACAGAAAGCAAGAATCAACGTAAATAACATAGAATTTGAATAATAATAAAATTTTAAAATTTGATAATCTATACACTATCACTATTATCTTAGTAGGTACTTAACGGGCACAAAATAGTTATGGTGTGCCATTTTTTTTTTTCAAATAACTCAATACTACATGATTACTAGACTTTTTTTTTAACAAATACCATAATTTCATTTGTATTTTTGTAGCAATTAATTTAAATAGACAGATTTACTAGCCTTATTGTTCTAAGCCCATTTATATTTTATAGCAAGTTATTTTAAAAATACAGATTTACTAGCCTTATATGAATTAATACCATAAGTTCATTTGTATTTTTTAGCAAGTAATTTATAAATTACAGATTTACTAGTCTTATATGAATTAATACCATAATTTCACATCTCCCTTTAGGCCCTATATAAAGTTCTAAATGGTATCAACAATTCTTACTTTCATATTATACAAAAGTTCAATAGTGAAGAAAACATGAAGAGTTTCATTATGTTTTTTTTTTTTGCTGTGACAATTTTTTTCACTTTGTTTAACCATTCACTAGGTATGTATTTTTTCTTTAAAATGCATATGGAATTATTTTATCTACAATCTTGTGTTAGAATATTTATTTTCATCATTCATCTTTTTAATCATATCGTTTAATACGTAGTCTTCTCATTAATTTGTATCAGGTGATCTTAAATTTTGCCCAGGAACTTTCACGGCTAATGACGTATGTGCTAATATTGATTGTGGAATTCTAGCTCTATCTCACTGGCCAGCAAGTTCGATGCCTCATAGTTGTACTTGTGCTACTTCGGGAAATAATCAAAGTCTTTGTACTTGTCAAATTGTTTGTTAAGCAAAATAATTCAATAAAAATGATTATTATTGATGTTTATTGCGTAATTATACATGTCTATTGAATGATTGAGAATAAATAAAAACATAAGTTCTAAACCAAACCATATATGAAACGATAAATTATTACAATTTGTATGACATGATGATATTATGAACCATATGTGATAACTCTCTTATATTGCTAATGTATGTTAGATTCACATGACAAGAGAAAAAGAAAATCACTTATCAAGAGATGACAAACCTCATCAATCATAACAACACTAAATAGGAGCCTTAGAACCGCAGGCTCTCATAATTCTCAACAATAATATTAAAATGAAATGTTGCGTAATTATACATGTCTATTGAATGATTGAGAATAAATAAAAACATAAGTTCTAAACCAAACCATATATGAAATCAAGATCAACTAATATCATGTGGTTAAAGCTAAAGTTATTGGAGGTAACCTACCAAAAAGTGCACATTAAATTACTTGCAAATTTTGAACGTTGAGGCTGCAAAAATAACTTGAATAACTATCATATCTCAATTGTTTGACTAAGTTTCATTTAATAATTTTATTTTTTTATAATAAATTTTATATTTTATTTTACGTTTATGTATTATTATTATTTTATGTATTATCTTTCAAAATTAGAAAAAAAAAGAAGGTAACAACGATATTTTTGCAAGTTTAGAAAAAAAACAATTAAAGATTTCAACCATCCAAAAAAATGTATAATATTGATTGAAAATTTGAATATTAATATTTAAATTTTATAAAAATAAAAATTTAATTTTTTTAAGAGATGTTTAAACTAGTTTCTCTCAATAAAATAATCTTAATATTAAAAGTATATTTATATTTGTCTTTTATCGTAATTTGACTCTAAAAACAATTTTTACGAAAATTAGTCAAACACAATTTACTTATGAAAAGTCTTTTCAAATGAATTAGCTAAATTGATTTTTTTTTCAAAAGCATTTTTTTTGAAAAGTTATTTTTAAAAAAATACTTATGAAAATAAGCAATTTTTAGCAGTAATTCCAAACGGACTCTTATCACTAACTATATCATAAACATGCACAATGCAACGTATTTATAACAAGTTTATATTTCTCAATCTAATATTTAGTTCTCCTTAATTTTTAGGACCCGTTTGACCCCAAGTTTTATTTGGAAAAAATTTGGCCGTTGGCGTTTGACCACATAACTTGGCAATTTTTTTTGCCAAGAATCCAAAGCTTCCAAATACTAGAAAAAACTAGTTTTTGGAAACTTTAAAAAAATTAGAAATTACCCCCAACTTTTATATTTTATAAAAAATACCCATCATTTATTACTTCCTACTAATATATATCTATAGGAATAATTTGTTACTATCTCCTCCGAAAAAGTTCAAGTTATAATTTGAATGATAAAATTGAGAAAAAAAGAACAATTGTTTTAATAGATTGTAATTATAATCGAATCAAACTAATATTTATCTACCATATCTATCCATTATTTTTTATTTAATAACATGCCACCAACCACTCTACCTATTTAACTATAGACATGCCTCTTTGTGTAATATAATTGAAAAAATATTTGGTGCGTGAAAAAGTTGATTCAGAATACTACGACAAGTCATGAACAACTATGAATTAGACAACTTTCACACTCGAACTCTCCTACTGTGTGTTGTGTGTGCTTTCAAGCAATAAGACTGCTTGCTAAACCACTGTTGACGAAGGGCCCGCAGATGAAAATAGTAGTTGCTTGTGCCGTATTACATAATTTTTTTGCGTGATAATCAAAGTAGTGATGAAATATTTAGTGAACATGAACGTGATGATATAGTTACTGATGAAGATGACGAACAATCGACTAAGAGTAACAATATAATTTCGTCTTCTCAGTAATCTGATCTAGAAATGAAAACTTGTCAGGAAGAGATTGTTCATAGAATGTGGGCAGATTATATAAATGAATAGTTTATTACTACCTCCTCCGGAGGTTGTTGTAATTATAACTAAATCAATGACAAGTTTGAATATGCATTAATGTATTGCTCTTGTCTATATTGTTATTTTGTTGATGATGGTTGTTATCAATTATGTTATAAGGTTATTTTTAATTGAACATATTCATTATAAATGGATAATACAAACTTATGGGTAGTTTTAATAGTTTTTAGAACTTATGGGTATAAATCATATTTTTTGAAATATTTTTGGAGAAACTTGAAGCCAAACGCATGATGTTAAGTTGAGAAAAACTTGGCTCAAATATTATTTGGCAAAAATATTTAGAAACTTGGGGTCAAACGCTAGCTTAATAAAAATAGAGAAAATTGTCAAATGCCCCCCTCCCCCCAATCTATTACCGGATTCTCAACTACACACTTAAACTTCACGGGGATCCTATAACCCCCTGAACTATTTAAAACTAGAATTATCATCTCCCTAAATGCTTATGTGGCAAAGTGAGTGTATTTCACTCTCCCTGAGAGAGTGAGCACCGAAAATAAATATAAAATTTTATTTTTATTTTTAGTGTATCTATATTTTTTATTTTTTTTTCCTTATTCCTTTCTTTCTTCTTAATAGAAATCTCTTTCTTCTTTGTGATCAGATCTGTCCATCTCCCGTTATTTCTACGTCGTTACCTCACCGGATGTACCATATAATTTTTGTATTCCTCTTGATTCAAATTTGTGTATAGAATTAGGATTTTTTGAAAATCAACTCTTTATAGATATTATTGGAGTTGTTAATCATCCTTGTACATGGTCAACCCACTAAGTTGATTCCGTTGGCAAATTCTTATTTTGGTTCTTTGAAGGTCCAAATTTGTAATTTTAATTCAAACCAACGAAGAATTTTAAATTTTCGATGAAACCCAAATTTGATTTTAAGAATAAAATGTTTTTGGCTATGGCGATTGAAAACAACAATGGGGTGCTTGTTTGTACCATCAAGCGGCCTAAGATCTGCATCTCAATATGTTCACATGGTCGAAAAGATTTTCCAAGCGGGCTTGCCAGATTCAACTTTTCTTCATTGTTATGTATTCATTAACTTCGATTTGAAAAATCTGACATATGTATTCATGAAAATAATCTTAATACCAATCAAGTAATGGGTAAAATGACAAATGTGAATCAAAATCCTTGCCGACCTTCTCCTTTTCAAGATTGTAGTGATCGGTTGACCTTTAATTTGATGTTTATAGTAATGAAGAAAATGGTAAAAATATTTTTGGGTCGGAAGAGATGGTGAAAAAATTAAAGAAAAATGTTTTTTAATGAATTTTTCATGTGTCAAATGTGTGAGTTTCACTCATCAATATAAATGTGGTTATGACTATTTAAGGATACAATAATTTCAATTTTAAATAATTCAGGAAAATAATAGGATCCTTACGAAATTTAAATATGTAGTTGAAAATTCAATAATAGATTAGAAGGACATTTGACCATTTTCTCGTAAAAATTAGAAGAAAGGTATGAATAATGTGATGGTAGAATTTGGTGAGTTTCATTTTGAGAAGGTCAAGTTGGGTTGGTGTTACCGGTTATAACCGGTTTGAACAAAATGATGCGCACGCAGATCGATGCCCTTGGGGATATGGGAAGTCTTTTGTCATTTGTTAATGGGTACGCTGAATGATTAGAAAATTTGAACTGAATTTAGTTCGAAAATTTAAAAAATGTTTCATATTTTTTTTATTTTAAAATAAACTGGTCTTTTTAATATTTTTAGTTAAAAAATATTAAAGTTAAAAGAGTAAAAATGTTTTAAAAAGGTAAAATAATATAGATAAAAATCATTCTGGCCAAATTCTTATCAAAATGATTTTTCCTTTGTTAATATTTTATTTGCTCACAAAATTACACCATTATTTAATTCTTGAATATACAATACTTATTTATGACTTTTCTGTATCAAACTATCAATAGTGTTGTTGATAAGAACACCGCTAATGCAAGATAAATAAATAATTTAAGGGCTAATAAACTATTATTCCCTTTATTATTTGGAAATTTAATTCTTTAAAACGTCAACCTTTTGATTCTATTGCTTACGAGCATTCAAAAAAAATATTATTAACCATTTCACTATCCAACTATTATGTGTTATATGTTAAAACTAGGTTGTTGCTCCATATTAAGAGGTAATATACTTTTAGAAATAATTTATAGCCAAATTTCAAAGTGATAGAAAATAAATCAATCATAAATAAAATATGAAGAAACAAGAATATTATTAATTAATCCGTCATAGTAGCGTATTTTTCAAACTATGATGATGTAGATCTCTTTGAGATTTTATGTGAATATTTCATGAATTGCAGAATATTCGAGATGTCTCTTTAAGGAAATATGATACTCTTTATATAGACATAATAGTGTAACCTCTAAAAATCATAACTGAAATAGAACACGTCTTATAGAATTCCACAAAATTACAATATCTACATACATATTATTAAAATAAAAGAGAAAACATACACGTTTTAATAAATTAATGATTAAATGTGTTAAGGTGTATGATATAAACAAAAGAAATTGGAATTTATCGCTAATTGGGTGGCCAAAAGTACTAATTGTTAAAATTCCATTTTTTATTTTTTTATGATATACCTTAATACATATTTATTTATTCTAATTTTTGTTTTCGTGATATTCCTTGAGTCGTTTTTGTTTATTCCAACTACATACATCATTTATATTCCAAAATTTATTTTCAGTTACATTAGGAAAATGTGATTTAGTTGGCGCATCAACGCTAACATTTTCTCTACAATACAATTCAAAATAAAATGTTAAAAGACAATCCTTCCATCAGAGAATTATGATGGATCAAGGATTACTTGGAAAAGATTTGTTCGAATTATAATCACACTACCATTATAGTTAATTTTACTATAGTTAATTAGTTTAATCTATAAAACTGTGTAGATTTTATGTTGATTCATTTACTGTTATTTTCTTTCATATGGTATTATTTTGTATTTCAGACCTTAATATATCTCTCTTAGATGAATGTATTTGTAATCTTTTAGTCTTTTATGACTTGTTAAACGTGATCTTGGATTGTGATTTCCCTTTTGTTATATTTTTAAGATTATTCTCTACATTATTTTTGTTAAACTTATTTAATTACATTAGATTTTATCACATTTAATTATTGTATTTTGAATTGCTTGATGATTAGCATCATCATGACTTCTAAAAAAAAATTAGATAGTGACAATGTATCTAAATCCTATTCGGTGAGATGTCATGTAGTCGAGGTTATCAAAATTCAAAGCTCAAAGAGAGACATATATGACTTAGAAAAGATTGTATAGTAAAGGAGTAAAGTTAGTCTTCCGCCTATGAATGCAACAAAATCCAGTACCTTTGACATAGATCTTTTATTTTTATTATTTATATAAATAATTTATTAAAAAATCTAATAAGGTTCTTTTCCAGAATTTATAAACTCAAAATTCTAATATCGTCTTTAGTATTGTATGAAGCATGTCAAGTTAAAGAGGATCTCGAGGTATTCATCTTAAACAGAAAGTAAGAATCAACATAAATAACATAGAATTTGAATAATATTAAAAATTTAAAATAAGATAATGTAACAACATATTTCCGTCGTTATAGAAAAGCCAACGGGGGAAAATTTGAGGCCAAAAAACTTTTTCGTAGTATTTGGATTTTCCCAACCTAGTCCATATTTGAACGAAATCAGAGTCATTACGGTGTAGGGAAATTGGGTATCAATCGGGTGATTTATTCATGATTTTGATTACATGAGTGGATAGATAACTCATTAAGGAAACTGTACGACTCTACAAAATTGAATTCGGGTGAGTAGAACTCTCGAAATCGATCATAACGTGAACGGTATTTTTCTGAGCATCGTTGGTCAAAGGTGTGTAGTGAAATGGGGTTCTTGGAATTATTAAAATAGCTCACTGTCTCGTGCAAGCCGCTTTGGCGGTGGTTTTGGTTGCTCTGGCGGGCCGCTGTATTGGGGAGGGTGCCGTTGTGGCGGGCCAGACGCGACTTAAAGTCGTAAATAAACCCCTCGACGTCCTTATTCTGCACTTTTCAATTTTTAGAGCTAAGGAACGAACAGACGATTCTTGATGGCTTTCCACCATTCTTGAGGCAAAAGGTAAGTTTTCCACTCCCAAATCTATTTTTTGATCCGTAGAATTTAATAGAATGGGTAATTATCGATGGGGGAGGGTTAGGATCTAGATTCTATGGATGAAACAACCCTATTTTGGATACTTGGGATCATGAGTATGATCTAGGATTGTTAGAATTGTTAGTAATTCGGGTAATTAATGATTGTTTATTGATTCCCGTATTATATTGATTGTTTGTAGACCATGAACAAACGGAATGAATCCGAAAAGGGAAAGATAAAGTTTCTTAGGGTTTCAAGCTTGTTTCGAGGTAGGTGATGGTTGTGATTCTATGATCGTGTGATGTATACTTGTTCTTGCTTCATTATGATACATGCATGTATGCGAATGTTGCATTATTGATCACACTTGTTGTAAATGAGAATATATGAATGATGGATGCCATGAAATCATGACTTGATTGTATGATTATGAGAATATACTTGTGATTGTGATTGTGGCTTGTTGATAGATTGGCTGTCACGTTTCGACATAACTAACTTGGATCGGTTGTCACTTTCCGGCATAAATATGGGATAGGTTTCTACGTTCCGGCATAAATATTGGATCGGGTACCACGTTCTGATATGCTAACTGTTTGGGTTTGCGTTCACTGAGAGGACCAATGATTTGACATAATTGTGTAGCTTGAGAAATGTGATATGCGTTGTTGTTCTTAATGTTGCTAATATTGTCTATGTTCGGAATATGCATATGGTTATATTGTTATATTGACTTACTTATGTTACACTTAGTGGGATAGCCGCGTGATCCTACCAGTACACTGTGGTTGTGTACTGATACTGCAATTGCTCTTTCTTTGTTGAGTACATCAAGCGGCTATTGACAGACCTTACTTAGAAGATCAGTGATCGTCGTTCGAAATCAAGGGTGAGCATTTCTTCCGGGCTGCCATGAGTTCTCTTTCTGTCTATGTCCACATTTCGAACTTAGACTAATCTAGTTAGTTGATTAGTTCATTAGTTTGGGGTTGTATCCCTTTGTGTTTAGACTTGTTGAACTTTAGATGTTTTGGTACATTGACTTTGAGGTTCTAGGCATTACTTCCGCAATGTTAGTTTATTATTGTTAGACTTTTGTTAAAGTTTATGGAAACTCTATTTCTTTCCTTAGTATTTTTCCTACTTTCGTATACTTAAATGCCTTAGTTTTGGTTTAGTTGCTTGGTTCGGGTTGTAGTAGTGGTTCTCCCACCGGAGGATTAGTGTGAATGTCAATCACGACGGTTTGGGTCATGACACTAGAGTTGTTAGTAATCCTGGTAATTAGTGAATGTTTATTGATTCCCGTATTATATTGATTCTTAGGGTTTCAAGCTTGTTTCGTGGTAGGTGATGGTTGTGATTCTATGATTGTGTGATGTATGTTTGTTCTTGCTTCATTATGATACGTGTATGTATGCGAATGTTGCATTGTTGATCACACTTGTTGTAAATGAGGATATATCAATAATGCTTTTAAGCACTGTGCAATAAAAAAACAGTTCAATGCACTAAAGCTCTCACTATATACAAATTCCCGAGAATGTTATTAACTATACACTCTTTGTGAGAAATTTCATGTTTCACATTATTTTGCTGCACCACTTTTCACTTCCTTTTATCTTAGTCCAAAACATGTTAATCCAATTTAATAGTAGAAGATTTCTTAGTAGTTTAAGAGAGAAACAATGTTTTATCTTGAATTTTATCGATATTGGCTACAAGTTAAATATTTTTAAAAAACTAAATTAGGCTATAATTTAAATAGTAAAAGTAAATATTGACTATCTGTGAAATTTTTTACCAAATTTTATGCATTGTTCCCATAAATGAAAAGAGAAAATTTAATAAATGATATGAGCAATTAGCGATCTCGGTGCACTTTTTTTTTTTTTTTTTTAGTGCTACTATAAAAGAAATACATATTATTACAAAATTATTTATATTTATATCATCCATATACTTACACACATATTTTTGTATCTAAAAATCCTAGCCGTCATTGTCCACCTCAACCTTACTCATTTGTTATCGTCAGAGTTCCTTGGTTTTTTCAGTTGGCCGCTAGAAAATCGTCGTTGCTTTGTCAAATTTTAACCTATTACATATATATAATATATACATTTTAGGCGTTGAAATCCCCATACATACATACACTTCACATATATTTTGTATACTCTCCATATACAGTTGGCCAATGTTGTGCATATAGAGTTTGAAAACACATACATTAGATTCACAGCCACACATATAGTAGGTGCTTTGTCATATGTACATGTATATCCAACCTTTACTTTAAAAATACATACATACATATATAGTTGGCAGCACATACATCGAGTTTCTGCTTTGACCATAGACATACAAATACAATTACAATTAAATACTATATCCCTGCAAAATCAGTTATGATTAAGTTTTGTATGTGCACGAATTCGATGTATTTCACTATATTTTGGAAGAAAAATATTGCTACATTTTGATAAAAATACATCTCGTTATATTTTACAAAACGAACACTAATAGCGCTAATTATGATTTTTTTTTCAAATTCAAATGGACTGAAGCCTCTAAATTGTTGTGGGCAAGCTCAAAATCTATTTTTGGGCCAGCTCAAATTGCAGATCTGGCCGCCAACATAGTTGGGCCTCAGTTGGCTACTGAGATTTTAGATCATTTATGTAATGATTTGTTCTCGTCGTTATAGAAAATCCAACGGGGAATAATTTGGGGACGGAAAACTTTTTTGTAGTAGTTGGATTTTCCCAACTTAGTCCAGATTTGGACTAATTCCGGAGTCATTAAGGTGTAGGGAAATCTAGTATCAATCGGGTGATTTATTTATGATTTTGATTACATGAGTGGATAGATAACTCGTTAAGGAACCTGTATGACTTTACAAAATTGAATTCGGGTGAGTAGAACTCATGGAATCGATCTTAGCGTGAATTGTATTTTCTGAGCGTCATTGGTCAAAGTTGTATTGTGAAGTGGGGGCCTTGGAATTATTAAAATAGCTCACTGTCTTGTGCAAGCCGCTTTGGCGGTGGTTTTGATCGCTCTGGCGGGGACGCTATAGCGGGGAGGGTGCCGCCGTGGCAGGCCAGACGCAACTTAAAGTCGTAAATAAACCCCTAGACGTTTTATTCTATACTTTTCGACTTTGAGAGCTAGGAGACGACCCTAGACGAGTTCTTGACCAGTTTTCACCATTCTTGAGGCTAAGGGTAAGGTTTTAACTCTCCGAATTCATTTTTCGATCCGTAGAACGTAATCTAGTGGGTCATTATCGATGGGGGAAGGTTGATCTATAATTTATGATTGAAACAACCCTAATTTGAATACTTGGGATCATGGATGATCTAGGGTTATTAGAATTATTATTAATCTGGGTAATTAGTGATTATTTATTGATTCCCATATTTTATTGATTGTTTTTAGACCAAGAATAAGCGGAACGAATTCGGAAAGGGAGGATCAAGTTTCTTAGGGTTTCAAGCTTGTTTCGAGGTAGGTGATGGTTGTGATTCTATGATTGTGTGATGTATGTTTGTTCTTGCTTCATTATGATACGTGTATGTATGCGAATGTTGCATTGTTGATCACATTTGTTGTAAATGAGGATAAATGAATAATGAATGCCATGAAATTATGACTTGATTGTATGATTATGAGAATATACTTGTGATTGTGATTGTGACTGTGACTGTGGCTTGTTGAATGGATCGGTTGCCTCGTTCCGGCATAACTATGGGATCGGTTGCCACGTTCCGGCATAATTATTGGATGGAGTACCACGTTCCGATATGCTAACAGTTTGGGTTTGGGTTCCATGAGAGGACTAATGATTTGATATAATTGTGTAGCTTGAGAAATGTGAAATGCGTTGTTGTTCTTGATATTGATAATATTGTATATGTTCGGTATATGCATGTGGTTATATTGTTGTATTGACTTACTTATGTTACACTTAGTGGGATAACCGCGTGATCTTACCAGTACATTGTGCTTGTGTACTAATATTGCACTTGCTCTTTCTTTGTTGAGTACGGGGTATCTTCAAGCGACTATTGACAGACCTTGCTTAGAAGATCAATGATCGTCGTTCGAATTCAAAGGTGAGCCAATTCTTCCGGGTTGCCATGAGTTCTCTTTTCGTCTATGTCCACACTTCGGACTTAGACTTTTCTAGTTAGTTGATTAGTTCATTAGTTTGGGGTTGTATCCTTTCTTGTTTAGACTTGTTGAATGTTTTAGTTGTTAGATCTTTTGGAAGTTTATGGGAACTTCAATTTTTAGCTATTTAACTTGCTTTCGTAACTTAAATGCCTTAGTTTTTAGATTAGTTGTTTGGTTTGGATTGTAGTAATGGTTCTCCCACCGGAGGGTTAGTGTGGGTGTCAATCACAATGGTCTGGGTCATGACAATTTATGGGAATATTTTCAAAATGTCAATATTTTGACATTTAGTAGGACCCCTTAGCCACACTTTCAATATTTATTTAAAATGTTAATATTTTAGTTTTTTATGAATTTGTTTGATGTATTTTTTATTTGTTTGATTTAAAAGGATACAATTATTTAATAACAGAAAAGAGAAAATTTTATTATGTTTTCTTCGTAATAACAGAAAAGAGAAATTTTTTATTATGTTTTCTCCGTAATTGTATATCAATAACTTTTACATTTCATGTGTTCACTTTATCATTCAAATTAAAATTGATTTAATACTTTCATAATAAAAACTAAATTGTATTCCAATGAAATTGTATTACATGACTGTCAAATATATATTTTTAATTTGTATTACAAAAATATTTCTGATAGTATCCCAATATAATTTAATATGAATATGATTTATGAAATGATATATAAGATTTTGGAGGAAATAACATACATGGTGGAAATAATAACAATCTGTTGAGAAGGATACAATATTTCAAAAAAAATTTACAAATTAACTATGAAAGAAATAGGGATACAAGATTTTGGAAAAAAAATAGCATACATAATAAAAATAATACAATCTGTTGAGGAAGAATACAATATTCTAAAAAAAATACAAATTAACTATGGAAAAAATATGATACATCTATGCTTAAGAAATACAAATCCATTTGGGATACCTATTGGAATGACTACAAACTAAATAAGAAATACAATGTTTTTAATACAAATACAAATGCTGAGTAAAAGAAAAATAATTGACAAACAAAATTAATATGAATACAATTTTTGCTACATTCTTCTCTGACTCTCTTTTTCTTCTTCTTCGTCTGCTATGTTCTTTTTTCTGATATTTTGTTCACCAAAATCAAATCCAAAAATCCGTATTCACTTGTGGATAAGTAACCCTATAAGTAAAATTTGAATTTATTAAATATTAATGTATAAAAAAATCAAATAATATATGATGTGTGAATGTCAATGTAGATTTACAATCTACTAAATATTTGTTATGAAAACCAAATTACAAAAAAATCGAACAATAGTGCTTAAAGACGAAAAAATTGAAATACATAAAAGAGGAAAATCTCATAAAATAATTGGTGAATATGAAAACAAACTCACAAAAAAATCAAGCAATACTGATTAAAAGACGGAAAATTTGAAATATAAAATACTTGGTGAATATGAAAACAAAATCACAAGAAACTTCACAACATACTTGTTGTCTTCGAATTTACTTTATCAACGGTTGAAGAAATCTTTTGAATTAATTGTGAGAATTCTTAAACAAAGTGTAGGAAATTTAAAGATTTGATTTTCTTGAACAAAGAAATGAGATAACAATGGTGAAAAGGGAAGAGAGAGAAAGGAGTGATTTGAGGTAAAACCTAGAAACAGGGGTAAGTGGGTAATGAGTTTTTTTTTTATTTGATCGGATAGTGGAACAAATAATGGTCCAAGGATTGATTTGAGAAATAAAAGGAAAGAAGATTAATTAAATTTATGATTCAATTTATTTTCTAAATTATTGACATATTGATATTTTTAATAATTATTTTAAAGTATAGATGTTTTTAATAATTATGTTAAGGATCGTGATTAGTTTACTTATTCAAGCAAGGGAAATATAAAATAATATTAATAACATAACTTTTGATTTTCTAAAACGACATTTATTTTTGGATCGACAATTAATGTAACTATAGTCTTTACCTATGCGTTGATATAATTCTTTGTACTTTCACCAGTACAATTGATTTTTTCTAGATAACCGCACTACGTTCCAAAATATGATTATTTATGAATTTTTTTCTTTGTAATTAAAAAGCCTGCAAAATAAAAACACCATTAATGATTAAGCCAGCGACAAAAATCTGTGCTTATGATGAATATAATCTTAGGACTTCATGAGTATAAAAAAGGATTTGATTCAAAGATCCACATAGTTTGCACTTTTAATTCCAAAAGCAAGCCTAATTAATAATTAGGAGCATAACATGTAGGATTATTTAAATTTAATTATTCACACTCCATTTTTCAAATTATGTTGCTGTCTAATTATTGTATTAAATTTGTATTTAAATTATGTACTTGTATTAATACAAATTATGTTGCTGTCTAATTATTTTACTAGTACTCTACTTTGCTCTCTCCCTTTGGCACAACATAATTTAGACAGCAACATAATTATATCTAATAATTTGTACTTGTACTAATACAAATTATATATGTTGCTGTCTAATTATTGTACTAGTACTCTACTTTTGCTCTCTCCCTTTGGCACTTTCTGCTTTTAAAAAAGCATAACGAGGACATGAAGTGGAAAAAAAAACATCAAAGGATGTGATGAGGTGAATAAGATTACTCTATTTTTAATAAGAAGTTTTAAATTTGAGCTCTGAAATGAAGAAAATTGCATTTAGGTAGTGCTTTTCCTCAACATAAATCCTACACAATGCGGATCTAAAACAGTCGAATCTATAATATATTATCGGAAAAAAAATAAGCTTGAAATTACTGCATAGTCCATCAACCTAATTTTGTGTTCATTAATTTGGTGCATTGACAATACTTTATATAACCCAATTGATTATACTTAATGACTATCAAGATTAGTCTGGTATTTGAAAACGATAAGTAACAAAACAAATGAGGTTGATTGAAGGGGATTTTAAAATGAGATCATGACTTATCATCACTCAATTATTATTTTCTTAAAAAAATATTTACATTTTTATTCATAATTTTTTTAATATACTACATGAATTGACGACCCCTTGCAATAGTGCATCGCATGTCTCCATATGGATATGCAACTAACTACTAAGCTGTAATTTGTCAATCAATTGACTGAATTGTAAACAAAAACATATACAAGAAACAAAATAAAGTCAAGCTCAACAAGTCACCTTCAACTTAAAATAATCTTATAGTAATAGTTTTGTTACAAAAAAAATATACTCTTTTGATTTGATTTTACTTGGCTCATTGATGTGGTGCCGTGGATGTGAGACTGTTTTTTCTTAATTAAATGTCTTAGATTCGAGTCTTGATATGAACTTTTTTTTGTTGTTGATAGGGAGCGCTTCCTTTGGATAGGATTCTACACAATGCAAATTTAAAATAATCAAATTTTAATACAAGTGTCGAACATCGCAAAATAAAATAAAATAAAAAAATTCAACTTGGATTAGTGGACGATTTGAAAATTGTGTCGGCACGACAAGAATGGACCATCTAGAGGTTTGCGCTGATTGAGGAATAAATAGAGATGGCAAGATACTATTTTTCTTAATAAGTAGTTGACTAAAATTTTAATATTTGAATTTATGAGTCAAAATAATTACTTTACATGAAATATTTCAAATAAATTTTTAATTTGAAATATAATTTATAGCCAAATGGAAATGGGATTTTTATTTGGGTGTGTGTGCGTGCGTGCAGAGGATAGAAAAAGAGAATTATAACGTAAAAGAATTGAATTCTCATCGCATTGAGAAGGTAATTATTTACGCAATCAATTAACTAAATGATTGAGATTTTCATGTGGAAACGACACTTAAACGTAGTTATAAATTGAGCAAAATGAAAGATAATACGGGACAAAACTCTCCCCCAATCTTATATTATCTATTTTTTCAGCATTTTGTAAAAACAAATACTACCAATTTACAAGTTAGCCTTTCTACTGCATCATATTAAGCTTGATTCTGTTTTTTTAAAACAAAATATTATATTAAATAGTACTATATATTTATTTATTATGTATGTACAAAAGATTTAAAAGTTTAGTATAACTCTATCCTTTAAATTGGAGGAAATTTTAAAAACAACCTATGACTAGATATATAAATAGGCTTTTTAGCTATAATTTGCTAGATTATAATTTATAGTTATATGTTAGAAGGAAAAGAGACGAGTGAGATCGGATCAGAAAAAAGAAAGAGGTGAAAGACGAAAAAGATACTATTAATTTGTATATATAATCGATAATTGTATACTAATTGAAGGAGAAAAGGCAGGGTCACATGGGACTGAAGAAGAACCAAAGAAGGCACATGCAATAATGGGTTCATCATCCCTAATTAAAATGAATTAATAGTGAAAGATCAAATTCTAGTGTCATAAAAGAACAACTAGATTTTTATTCTCAAAATAGCCACATCATATAGCGTGACATAGTAATGTCCTTGGCCTAATTTCCTTTTCATGCAAAATCATATTATTATTATTTTGAATTTTTCAAAAATTGAAGTATTGAAAAATTAAGATTGACAAGTAAGACCTAGCTCTCTGGTTGTACTTATTTCTATTGAGGATTTTTATTTTAATAAAAATTGCTAGATGCTTTGTCTAGTGATATAAAATTGGGGAAATAAAGTTAATAAAAAATTATATATAAATATTAACTATAAGTGTTTGAGGGAATTCGAGTTCTCGTCAAGGAGAACTAACAGTAAAACTTAAATAAATTTCATTTCTATTTGCTAGACCAAAGAATAATTTTGTTACTAGGTTCTCATGATCAACACATATTTCTTATAGATTTAATAGCTTTTTAAAAAAAAATATAAATATACAGAATTATACAAAAATAACAGAGTTGTTGAACATCCAACCCCAAACTCTAAGATTTGCCTGTCTGAATGATAAGTTCTGATTTTGTCATTTTAAAAAAATAAAATAAATTGAGGATGAGGGAAGTAGATTACAATATATGGAATCGAAATCTTACCAACACCAACTAAGTTATGTCACTTCCCTTCGTTACTGAAAATGTAATTAAAACACTTCATACCAAAAATATTTTCAGTTTTCAAAATTCAAACTCAATCAAGCGTAAATTTTTTTTAATAATAAAATTTAAAATATCTGATTAAGAATAAAAAATTACCCGCTTCGTTATCAAACATAACTACAATAACGCGTTGATCTCATCATGTAAGAAAGAAAAAAAACAGGTTATTGTTTATTGTTAGCACCGGCATTCCCATGTAGATGCTCATGTTCTCACCATTTGGAGGGACCACCTTATCATGTGATCTCATTCATATACTCCAAATATAGCACAAAATTAATTATATGTAAAAGGTATTTAATTAGGTATATAAATATCCAAAGTTCCCATTAGAATTGATGTAAAGTCATATACTCGGTGGCAGATCCAGAATTTTCAATACAGAGATTTAAAATTTGAAAAAATTAAAAAGAGTTTAACATCTATTATATATATCTAAAAAGTATTTTAATTATATATAAATAATATAATTTTCCGCCGAAAAGGATTTGGAGGAACTCCCTAACTGTAAGGTAGATCCGCCACCGAGTTATATTACCTACTCCTTTTGTTCCATAATAATTGTTCATTTTTTAAAACATTTTTAATAAATTATAAATAAGAAAAGATATTCTTATTAATTTACCTTTTAATTTTAAAAAAAAATTAAAAACTTATTTATAATTTATAAATATCGAATATTGAATTTTTCTATATTATTTTTTAATAATTTTTTTTATTGAAAATCTTGATTCTACCTTACTAATAGTAAATTGGTGAATTTATCTACGTATAGAACTCGTTACCGACAGAAGAAAGCATATCATAACTCTTGAATAAGACGTAACCCCCCAATCAACCAAAAGAGGGGAAAAGACAAAAAACAAAAAGATTATTATTATTTAAAAAAAGGAAGAAGAAAAGGAGAAGACAGAATTATTTGTAGTATATTAACGTGGTCGATCAAGTGAGATTCATTTAAACCATTTATCGTTTACGTACTTGCCATGCAATAGATAAATTACACTTGTAGAATTTTAATTCGAATTGAACACATCTTGTAAAGATTAGTTTCATAATTTTTTTATGTGTACAAATTCCCCATGGCTTCTTGGGGGTGTAAACTTTGAGATTTTCTTTTCAAGGGAATATATAGTATCATTTATATAGACATGACCTAGGATTTAAGATAGAATAATTACCTATAAAAATTTTAGTTGAAATTAAATATTTTTTAATAAAATTTTACTCGAATTGAACATATCTTGTAGAGTTCTATAAAATTTCGATGTCTACGATATTCGGATCTCTCTTTCTTTCTGGTGGCCGGTGGAGGATCACAGTATGCGTGCACATCAACACGGTCACTTAAATTCACACTGTTACATTTGTCAGGATTGCAAAACATAAAAATTGGATGCATTTTTTCCTTTTTTGCATTTATTTAGGGTGTACTTTGCTTGCAGAGAATAATAAATTATTTTCACCTTTTTCATTATATTTTGATAGAAGTGGTGGAAAAAAACTTTTAAACTTGACATCGTCAAATTATTGATAGTCTTAAAAAAAAAAAATTTATTTCACCAACTCAACTTAAATACACTTATGATCTGTCACATGACATATATATTAGCAGACTGTCTCAAATTCTTATAGGAGTGTGATACTCTTAATAAAAAATTGAGCCTAAACTTGACGAGAATTTAAAGTATATTTCACTCACATGACAAGATTAGAGATGTATTTAATTTGAAATAGTCAAGTATGTGAGTGTTTTTAAAGCTATCAATAAAACTACTAATTCATGTCAAATTTCTCTCTTGTATTTTACGAGAGTCAATTTTCGATGGTATATGTGTTAGTATATTTTTTGTTATATTTGCTTTATGAGAGTTAATTACCAATTATGTATAAGTAAATCCTTATTAGAGGCGAGGGCTGAGGCATCCAACGAGACAATTTACTTTCTGATTTTCAGAATGAGAAAAAGATAAAGCAAAGAATAAATAAAGTAAAAGAAAAACAAAAAGATATGTGTCGGTGGTTGGTTGTTATTATTTATTTATTTGGAAATTTCTATGTTTATTTATAATAATAAATGATTTAATTTGTCACAGATCAAAGAAAAAAAAAATGTACTCCATAAACAATGAAATGACTTCGTGGGTGACCTGTCTTCCCATTTTCCCACCATCCGTACAGCTATAAGTCAATCGCGATACAGTGAAGTCAGAATCTTCATTAAAGAAAGTTTTATATATGAAAAAATTAAAAAAATGTTCAATATTTGTTATATATAAAAAATAATAATTTAAATTTTATTTATATCGTATAATCTTTTATCAAACATAATTCGAATGAATATGTTTACTTTATTTGGCTCCGCCATGCTATACACTTCTCAAATTGATGTTAAACAAAAATTATCAAAACAAAGAATTTAATTAAGATTGCAAGAGTATGTGAGATGGGCCACGTTCATTAATTATGGCAACAGAAGAAGCATGTTAATTACTCTATATTGCCATTAAAATTTATATCGATTATTAGTAAAATAATTCTTTCGAAACTAAAACCAACACTAACCCTCAAAAAGTGTTTTTACTAAAAAACAAATTAAATTGAGTTTTATTCCTATCATTTGTGGAGTTAATAACTTTGATGGTCACTCAACTATCAATTGTTTTCACAGAAAGTCACTCAACTTTCATTTTCAATTCAAAAGTCACTCAACTATGACTTCTTTGCACAGAAAGTCACTCAACCTATTTAATTGTTTTTTTCATTAATTAAAATTTAGTGGCATGAAATTTTAATTATTAACCAAACTTTTAAGAACCAAATATATATCCATTTAAACCATTTAATTAATGACCCTCCCCGTTTAACTCGACCCGCTAAAAATTTAATATTGAACATTTTATTTTACCATTAATTCCCTAAATCAATCTCTTGCCCATTATTTCAATAGATTTTCACTTTTATATGTCACTTTTAATATATCAAGAATTTTTTTTTGATTTTTTAAATATATTTGATCCTTAGCTTAAATATTTAATCCTCAAATTATTTTTTAGAGACTAAATATCAATTAATATGAATATTATAGTAGCGATTCGGAATGTGCAATTTTTATTCCATTTTCTCTTTCTTATTCTCCATATATAGTCTTGGGAAATATATTAAAATTGGAGGGCCAAATAAATACAAAAAATGATATTGGAGTTATACTATTGCCTTATACGCCCAAATAATAACAAAGAATTGTCTGTGTGATGAAACATCAGAATAAAGCAATGTTTTTATTACTATTATTTTCTTTGTCAAACGGCATAGGGAAAGAATGTGGGAGAATGATTTAGGGAATTAATGGTAAAATAAAATGTTTAATATTAAATTTTTAGCGGGTCGGGTTAAACGAGACGGGCCATTAATTAAATGGTTTAAATGGATATATATTTGGTTCTTAAAATTTTGGTTAATAATTAAAATTTCATGTCACTAAATTTTAATGAAAAAAACAATTAAATAGGTTGA
>JAJOOH010072198.1:0-38371 GCA_029582605.1 Solanum gracilifrons
CTTGGGAAATATATTAAAATTGGAGGGCCAAATAAATACAAAAAATGATATTGGAGTTATACTATTGCCTTATACGCCCAAATAATAACAAAGAATTGCCTGTGTGATGAAACATCAGAATAAAGCAATGTTTTTATTACTATTATTTTCTTTGTCAAACGGCATAGGGAAAGAATGTGGGAGAATGATTTAGGGAATTAATGGCAAAATAAAATGTTTAATATTAAATTTTTAGCGGGTCGGGTTAAACGAGACGGGCCATTAATTAAATGGTTTAAATGGATATATATTTGGTTCTTAAAATTTTGGTTAATAATTAAAATTTCATGTCACTAAATTTTAATTAAAAAAATAATTAAATAGGTTGAGTGACTTTCTGTGCAAAGAAGTCATAGTTGAGTGACTTTTGAGTTGAAAATGAAAATTGAGTGACTTTCTGTGAAAACAATTGATAGTTGAGTGACCATCAAAGTTATTAACTCATCATTTGTGCATATCCTTTTTTTTAAAAACTATAATTAACTTCACTATTCTTTTTTATTATTTAGGATAAAGGCTATATATAGAATTACTTTGATCTTTTATAATTTGAATTACAAAGACATTAGTTGTATACGATTTGATAAAATGAATAACTTTTTAAAAATAAAACTTTAACTCAAATATTAATTGGAGTTGTAAATGACCTAAATAGGTTATTTACTAGATAATTTT
This sequence comes from Solanum gracilifrons, assembly GCA_029582605.1. NCBI lineage: Eukaryota > Viridiplantae > Streptophyta > Magnoliopsida > Solanales > Solanaceae > Solanum > Solanum gracilifrons. The sequence goes on from JAJOOH010072198.1 coordinate 715, forward strand.
TTTAAAAAACTCGACATATAATATATAAAGTAGTAATTTAAAATGCCGACAAGAATTTTGGGTGAAAAATAGTGCACGAATTTGTCTACTCTAGTTATCTAGTAAGAAACAAAATATAAATTGAATAATTTGTTGCGATAAAACAAAATAAAGTAATTTTATTGTGTGATTCTTACTCCAAAAGGAGTGTACGGATTTGAGGGTCACTGCACATCTCCCATTTTTAATTTCTAATGTTAATTTCATTAAATGGCCTTCATTGATGGTTTAATAATATATCGCGATGATTTAATACATTGACAATTACTCTTCAGTTTGTTTCAATTAAATAGCTGAATAGGTAACAAATATATATGTTAGACATTTTTGGTTCGTATTTAAAAAATAAATTATACGACATCTTAAATATTTATTTATAAATATGTTAATCACATAAAACATATTACCTCCATTAGTTATATACATCGTCTTTAATCAAAATTATGATTTGTTGAAAGTAATTTTATGATAAAAAGTTATAACATATTTATTCATTGGCATTTACTTTTTTTGTGAGAAATATATATGAAAAACTTTGCGGCGACCGACTAGGAAAGTTACAAACCTACGATCAATAAACTAACCGCCACCTTTGACCTAAAATGACATAACTCAAAAGTCAAAATTCACGTGAACCTGTTTTTCCAATAAATGAAATTAAAAATAATAATAAAATTGGATCTTATTCTTACTTTGATGATCATACATATTTATCAAACACATAAATAAATCAAAAATACATATAAACAGATTTTAGATATATGCATACACAAAGGCCATCTAAAATTCATGAAAATTAGAATTTAGATTAATTAGTCACAGACCACAAGAATATAACTTTAATATGGTGGGACTCTTATTTCTTCATCATTAATTAAATTATATGGACAATTTATTGTAAAATGTCTATCTAATAACAATTAAAATATATTCTGCGTAGTCCACAAAATTGAGTTAGAAAAAGATAGAGTGTACCTTGATTTTATTTCTGTCTTAAAGGTAAATAGACTATTTTCGATAAATCTTTGGTTCAAGGAGGTTCATGAAAAAAAAAATCAATAGAGGTGAAAGCATGACAAACATTCTAAACATAAATTACAACAAAGTATTGAGATAATCGAATTAAAAAAAATACATATAATAATAGAAATCGAAGGACATAAAACTACAAGAACAATACTATAACTATTAAAATGGACGAACTACAAAGCAACACACTACTATCTAATAATCTCCTGCCCAAATTTGTGCCCTTCACAACCTCATATTTAGAATCATGTCCTTAACAAGTTGAAATTACATCTTATCATGTACACACACATATATACATAAAAAAGATTAACATTGTATGTACAATATAACTCTTCGATAAATGAAATTCAGGTGAATTTCTTTGCCTCATTATGAAATGACTACACGCTAAGTTCAAGGTTGGTTGGCACCATGGAACGATCATTTCAAATTTCTCAATGATGTAGCAATCGTCTCTCCAATTCTAATTTAACCTCATGTCACGATTCAATTCTTCCTTTTAGCAAAATACATTTCTTTTTTCCATACAGTTAAATTTAGTTTTAACTCTTCGATAAATGAAATTCAGGTGAATCTCTTTGCCTCAATATGAAAGGACTATACGCTAAGTTTGAGGTTGGTTGAAATCAGGGAATGATCATTTCAAATTTTCCAAAAACGCAACAAGCGTCTCTCCAATTCTAATTTAACCTCATGTCACAACTTGATTTATCCTTTTGCAAATCATGTTTCTTTGTCCATTCAATTAAATTTTAATATTTTTAATAAGATAATTTATAATTATATAATTATTTTTAATTCTTAAATTCGGTACTTAGTCAACACATGTATAAAAATTGAGACAGAGAAATAACAAAGTTTCTTTTCTATCAAAGAAAAAGAAGAGAAGTCACCGCTATAATAGTGCTTGGGAATCATTTCAGTGGTAGAAAACAGTTCATTTCTTTTTTTTACTGCATCAAAGTTCAGAATTCAGCCAGAAAAAGAATTCACTTAAGAAAAAAAAAGAAAGAGAGAAAACAGTAAATCCTTTTTTGTTTTGTTCATAATATACAGAGACAAAAGGAACAGAGAGATAAGAAAGAACCATCATGAAGAGGTAATAATTTTAATAAATTCCAATAAAAAATTTATTAAAAAAATACAGCTAGCGAAGAATAACCATAAAGAAAGAACCAAGAACCATCATATTCATACTATTTTTATTTTTTTATATTAAGAAAATTAAACAAAATTAATGTTTTTTTTTGTTCCTTCCTTTTCTCATTTTTGGTATACATATATGTGAAGTTTTCAGATATATATCTCACTCCATTCTTCTCCTCTTCTTTCTATATGTCCATATTTCTGGACCCAATAATCTTTCTTGAAATAAGATTTGTTTGATATATAATTGTATCATACAATAATATTAGAGGTAATTTTGGGTGCTCAGATCTTTTTTCAGATCCTGTTATTGTGTCTTGCTTCATGTTTATAATCTTGATTTGCAGATGCTAAATGAATGTTTTTCACTAATGGGGTTTTTATAATTTTGTCAGAAATGATGTTTTTTGTTTTTGTTTTCATGAATCAAGATGAATGAGATTATGCAAGATTTGGTTTAAGAGGAGTGAAATGATTATAAAGATGGAATCTTTTTGTCATTTTGAGCTCTACTGCAGGGATTCTTGCATTTAATATATATTTTCTCCTTCTGTTTATGCTTTGTCGGCAAGTTTATAATGGAAATAAATAACATACCATATCTTAATGTCATTAAGTTTTTTAAACCAATGTGGTTTCAAGTTTCAGCCCTATAATTTTTTATATGAGAAATATCAACTGATTGGTCCGCATTTAAGTTTTGTTGATATTATTCTTCTTGCTGGATTTTTTTGTTTCCTTCCTTTCAAGTTGGATCCACATGCATTGGTTTGGTTTCATAATTCTTGCTATCTTACTGATTTTTAGAGGCATTGGAGAGGGCCCTCATTAGGACAGATGAATTTGATAAAAGCTATGGGGGCCCTGTGTCATGTGGGAAGTATAAAGATGATATGACTTGTAAAGTCTAAAGTGTTCCATAGTTAGTTATAATTGCCTGATTCTGACAGTAAGATCTGTAATGGTCCTATGCTTCAACAAGAACTGAGATTATTGTCCCTTATAGAAAAGACCCTATACTTGTGTTGGTTGATGCATTATTCTTGATTTGGCTTGTGAGTTTTCTAGTTGTAAAGGTACTGTATTGTTAGTTGTAAATGGAGTATCATATTTTGCTTTTTCATATGCTTGAGTGATGTTTCGATTCTTTCGTGTTCTTCTTGACGATCTATTGAAAGGAGCTAGGATCGATTATAAGAGGTGGAAATGATTTACGAGGTTGTTTGCTTCCTATGCAGGTAAGTAATCAATAAAAAAGATACAAAATGAAGCACAAAGATGGAAAACCATATCCACCTAATAAAAATTCAAAGAAAATTCAAGTGACACTAATAGTTGTGGTGCTCTGTGGGTTTTCATTCTATCTTGGAGGAATTTTTTGTTCTGAAAAGGAGACATATGCAACTAAGGAGGTTAACAGGGAGGATGAAACTCCCATAGGGAATTCTGCTGGCTCTCTACAAACCAGAGGCAATTCCTTTACTGAATGCAGTGCTGACTATCAGGACTATACCCCATGCACAGATCCGAGGGTATTTGACTATTTTCTCTAGACTAATCTAGTTCTTGTTAACTGTAATCGACCATGTGAATGATATGTTGTTGATATTGCAGAGATGGAAGAAGTACGGTCTTCATCGCCTTACTTTCATGGAACGACATTGCCCTCCTAATTTTGAAAGGAAGGAATGCTTGGTTCCTCCACCAGATGGCTATAAGGTGCCAATAAGATGGCCAAAGAGCAAAAATGAATGTTGGTACAGGTAATACTTATGTTCAGTATCTTTGTTTGTCTATGGTTTGTTGTTTGATTTGTTCCTAGCATTGTTTTTTTTGCTAATTTTGCTATTCCAATCTTGCTTCAGGAATGTTCCATATGATTGGATTAACAAACAAAAATCCAATCAACATTGGCTCGTAAAAGAAGGGGAGAAGTTTATCTTTCCTGGTGGTGGTACTATGTTCCCAAATGGTGTTGGGAAATATGTTGATCTGATGGAAGATTTGATTCCACAAATGAAAGATGGCACCGTCCGAACTGCCATTGATACTGGTTGTGGGGTGAGTGCATCGCCACTCAATCTAAAGTGTTATTAATGCATAAATATCTAAACTGCATCTCCTAATGGATATGTGAGCAGCAACTAATACTCGATCAGTTAAAATGAGGGAGGATTCCACATCCATGGCCATGCTTGCTTTCCATTATGCTTTTGTTATAAGATATTCACTTGATTCATATCTTCATGTTCAGCTATCTTTGAGCATAAGGTTATAACCACTATGCTAACTATGTATTTGCTGAATCCTGCACAACCACTAGCTTATCATTATTGTTTGTAATATCACATCTTCTTGTCAAATTACTTAATTACAGAATTTTATATTATCTGATGTCTCCCCTGTGGAATTTTGTTGAGATATATAATCTGGAATTCAATTCTTTGAGGTACCACGTGATTGATTGGTTGTTATATAACTAGATGTTCTACTTAATTTATGTTTTTTCTTCTTAATGTAGGTGGCAAGCTGGGGAGGTGATCTACTAGATCGTGGAATTCTGACAGTCTCTCTTGCTCCAAGAGATAATCATGAAGCTCAAGTTCAGTTTGCTCTGGAACGTGGAATTCCTGCAGTTCTGGGCATTATTTCGACACAGCGTCTTCCTTTCCCTTCAAACTCTTTTGACATGGCTCATTGCTCAAGATGCCTAATTCCATGGACTGAATTTGGTAAGCAACATAGTTAGGAAAAAGGTTATTATGCTTGTCTTGATTGATGCAGAGTGTGATCCCCAATTATGCAATAAGACTAGAAAATGGAAATGCTTTATTAGGCTGCTTTCTAATCAGTCCTCACTGTTGGCAGGTGGAGTTTACCTTCTTGAAGTACATCGTATACTGCGTCCTGGAGGTTTCTGGGTCCTTTCTGGCCCACCAGTGAACTATGAGAACCGTTGGAGAGGATGGAACACCACCATTGAGGAGCAGAGATCAGATTACGAGAAGTTGCAAGATTTGCTAACTTCGATGTGCTTCAAATTATTTAACAAGAAGGATGACATTGCCGTGTGGCAGAAGTTGACAGACAATAGCTGCTATAAGAAACTTGATAACCTTGATAACTACCCACCAAAATGTGATGATGGTACTGAACCTGATTCCGCGTGGTACACTCCTCTTCGACCTTGTGTAGTTGTGCCTCCAGCTACTAGGAAAGTTAAGTTGAATGCCCTAGCCAAATGGCCAGAAAGGTTGCATGTCCCCCCAGAACGTGTTTCTGATATTCGTGGAGGTAGCGAGGGTGCCTTCAAGCATGACGATAGTAAGTGGAAGGTGCGAGCAAAGCACTACAAGAAGTTGCTCCCTGCTATTGGAACTGAAAAGGTCAGGAATGTGATGGACATGAACACCTTGTACGGAGGTTTCGCTGCTGCTCTGGTTGAGGATCCACTTTGGGTCATGAATGTGGTCTCCTCTTATGCTGCCAATACACTCCCCGTGGTCTACGACAGAGGTCTTATCGGAATGTTTCATGACTGGTAATTTTGATCTACTTGCAATATTGATACCTAAACTTCAGAGTTGATTCATTTTATAAGTTATGTGATATCCACTTTTTAGTTAACCTCTTTGTTGTTGTTCTATAGGTGTGAGGCCTTTTCAACCTATCCTCGAACGTATGATCTCCTTCATGTTGACAATCTCTTCACTGCTGAAAGTCATAGGTAAGAACATACATTTTCGCCTTTAAAGCTTAACCCCACCCCATCGTTTAGTAAGCAACGTTCTCATTTCTAAGCGAAACTAAAGAGACTATCCTGACATTAGTTATGTGCATCTTACAGATGTGAAATGAAGTATGTTATGCTAGAAATGGATCGTATTTTGCGACCCAATGGATATGCAATTATCCGAGAATCCAGTTACTTCATAGATGTCGTTGCCCCTATGGCTAAGGGCATGAGATGGAGCTGTCGCGAAGAAGACACAGAATATAGCGGACAGAATGAGAAGATACTGATTTGCCAAAAGAAGCTTTGGTATTCAAAGGAGAGTTCATTATAAAGATGGTGAAATAATATACAAAGTTGTGATTATATCTCTTTGGATAAGAGGAGTCCATATATTTACAATACCACCAACCCATAGGAGAAAAACTCCAGACCTCAAAGAGAAATTTATTTGTTTCTATAGATTATGAGAAATTGAGATTTTGATTTTGAAGGAATTTAGTCCAAAAAAATAACAACAATGTCTTGTGCTAATAGTCTCTTAGTTTCATTTCATGCTATAAATATTCTTTGTAATTTTCTTTCCTGTATCTTCTTAGAGTTGTTGAAAAAGTAACAAACATTACAGCCTCCTTTTTTATGTATCTAATTGATTGTCAATTTCTCATGAATGAAATGGTCAACATTCAAACATTTCTTTTATTGTTGGAGGTTTGAAGTTGAACTACAAATGGGACTTTTAAGGTTCTTTACACTGAACTCGTACTTTTGAAATTATGAGTTTGTATTTAATCTTTGTTTGGAATTTTAGTGACTTTTTATATCTATATTTGTTATTCAGTGTCAATTGTCAAACATATTGTGTTTATGAATGAAAACGTGATATTTTGACAATACAACAAAGTTTATGAGTTATCAAACATCGATTTATCATGATTTGCATGCTAATATTTTGAAATGTAATTTTTTCTCCGTTTTATTTGCAGCTTTAAAATTACAACCATCCAATATAATTTGTGAATAATTCAACAAGATAACTTGATTGAATATAGAAAGTCATATCGATCTGTCATGACTTGCATGAAACAATGGCCAATGTTGCTTTACTATCTCTATTGCGCAACTTTAAAATTATTATTTCAGAATTTTTTTATTAAAATTTTAAAAAGCTATTTTTTGTACAAATACTAAATCTGAAGAACAATATTAAATAGTACTCCTAGCTCAATTGTATTCATTTTGTGCAAATCACCTTAGTTTGATGAGACTTGACTCTTGAGACCCCGAAGTAATATAACTTGTTATTCCATTTATAATATATAACTTGTGAATATTATGCACAAACAATAAATTTATGCCTTATGAAAAATTATTTGTTATTTTGATGTTAGTAATATTTTTGATCGTTTAATTATTATTTTAAATACTGAAGTACAAAATTAAAGACTACATATTTGTGAGACACCACCCCTTGTTTTGGGCCAGCTCTTTGTTTATTGGGCTAGCTCACTTAGAAAAGGCAGTTATAGGCTAATAGACATGGACCAGATCGAACTAATTCCGTTCTTCGATTTAATTTTGGCATTTTTTTCAAACTTTTATTTTTTTTATTCGGTGTTTAGGGTAAGGTTCACGGTTCTTCAGTGCACCGAAAAACTGATTTTTTTTATTTTTTACTGATTAAATTTTTAACAAAAATTAAAGTCTAAATTATATTTAACTTTGGTTTAGGTCCATTTTTGTTACTCTCTTTATTCTTTAGTTGCCATAAATTAATTCATAATTTTCAACGAAAAAAACGAAATTGCATTTAATATGAAAATGGCTGCATCTAATTAATGTATGTTTGGTCTAAAAACATTTTTTTTTGTAAGTGAACCATATGTAGGTTTGGTCTATAAAAATGTATGTTTTCAGGGAATTTTTTTTTTTTTTTTAAAACAAATAAATAGTTTGGTCTTAAAGTATAAGAATTATTCTTATACTTTGATTCTTATAAAAAAAAATCGTTATAAATATATCGAATTGAAGTTGAAAAAGTTTGAACCAAAAAACAAATTTAATTCGATATTCGATGCACATTTTTTCAATATCAAAAAACTAAGTCAATATTTTGTAAAATCAATCGAAGAATCGAAAGTCCACAAGTGGACCAGCTGCCCTTAATGGGATGATGCCCAGTCATTGTTGTTTTTTGCGTCAGCTTATCAACTGAAGGGTTGAAAGGGAACGCATGTGAATAAACTATACTCCCTCCATTTTAATTTATGATATGTCGTTTGATTAAACATAAAGTTAACAAATATCGATGTATCATTATATATTTGTCAAATAAAAAAAATATCATTCTCTTTAGAACTAACTAAAAGAAAAAATATATCACATAAATTTAAACTGAGAAAATAATTAATTAACAACTAGTTACATTACATATATAGTAGGTATACATACATATTGCCTTACGTTACACAATACACATCATATCCTATACTTCATTATATTATATCGATCGATCGTCGATCGATCGATCACATGAGACAACATGCATTGACATTATCATCGTTAAAGAGGTTACTAACTTTGTCATCACCTCGATGAGTAACATGAAGATTGCCATGTTTGTCCGCAACATTATAACCATGGCGCCAGTAATTGTAACTATCTCTATATTCACTAGTCATGTCTTTGAAGTAGTTATTTGATGATGTGAAATATAGTGGGGGATTTGGGTATGGCCAAAATTCCGCCCGCTTCCCATGCCTCCGCACTGCTTTTAGCACCCTATTTCGATCCACATATCCCACCACCGTTACTTTTTCCATCTCTAGCTCTATCGATACCGATTCTACTCCTGTATGTATATATATAGTCAGACTTCTTTGTAACAGTCATTTTTCATCTATAACAATCGTGTTTTTTTGTTATTTTATGAAATCGCGGGATCTTTTATGTTATTCTCTAGTCTTAATTTATAATTATATTTAGCTAGAGCTGTTAAAAAGAATGTTGAGATAAATCATGTTATTTTCTTTGTCTCAATTTATGTGATGCATTTTACTTTTGAGTTCGTGTCATAAAGAATGTCACACCTTTCTAATTGAAAATAACTGAACTTTGAAATTTCTCTTTTATCCTTAATAAAATGAATTATAGATAGCACACAAATGTCTACGATTGTTTTAGACCACAAATTCAAAAGTATTTCTTTATTTCTTAAACTTTATGTCAAGTCAAACGTGTTATATAATTAGGCCACCATGGAGAGAGGATTCTAGAAGGGTTTCACTATAATTAATTACCCTTTCCGTCTCAAATCGTTTATCTTTCCTTTTCAGTGCCTTTAAAAAAACGTCTCTTTTCTTTATTTGACAACTCTTTAATTTTAATTTTTTCCACGTGACATATGCTTAACACTCCAAACTTGAAGGACATTTGGTATATACTACATATCTTTAGTTTAAGACCATAAACTTAAATGTCTTCTTTGCTTTCTTAAACTTCATATCCAATCAAAATCAGACAATCAAATAGAAACGGAGTGAGCGTTAGTTATCATGAGCTACATCCATCTATCCATCGATGATCATTTTTATTTAATTGTACCTCTAAGCTTGTAGACAGCATCTTTAATAACTCTCTCACATCCACTACAACACATCCTTACTTTGAGTTCCACAGTCTGTACATAACAAAATTAACAAAAATCAAGAATACATAAATAAAACATCTATATATTGTGATTTATATGAAATTAAAGCTAAAATTTTTAAAAAAAATTGATTTAAAACCTGTAAAGATAGTGGTCTAGTAGCCTTAGTCATTTTGTGTTTGTTGGTGCCTTGTTGATGATGAGGATGATGATATTGAAAAACACAATAACTAGTTATGGCTGAGACAACAGAGCCAAATAATTTCTCTAGTAAGTTAACCATTTTTGTGAATATGTATATATGTAGTTTGAATATATAATATCTAGGTAGCAAAATTATACAAACTTATAAGGAGAAGGGAGAGGAAGAAAATATAGTTTTATAGTTATTAGGAAGCTTGGTTTTATCACCATTTATAATATAAAAAATATTCCTCCAACACAGCAAGGCATATTTTTTTTCTTAAGTTCCAACCTCATGGCAAATAGATTCTAGTAAACCAACAAATTACACTCCTAGTTTGTAATATAATAATATTTCAAATTAATTAATTAATTGCCTCCACTTTCTCATTCATGCATAGATTATAAATACATTATCTGTTTTTTATCCTTTTAGAAAAAAGAATAAAAATAATATAGTAAAAGTATATATCCCATTAGGAAGGCATAATGGTATCGATTTGACTACAATCAAATCTCTCTATAACAGTATTTTATAATAGCATTCATGTTTTCCTGGAAACGATCTTTCATGTTATGTTAGTATTTTGTTATAATAGTAAAAAAATTATTGAACAAACGATGTTGTTTCAGAAAGGTCAAATTGAATTGATGAAATATAATTAATTTTGGTGGATGAAAACCTGAAAAGTGGATTAAGCCTATATGGCTATAAGCTGCTGACAGTACTAAAATAATTTTAAAGGAGATGAGGGAATATAAGGAGATGGATGGGCTTAAACAAACACAAATTGACATGTTTTGATGCAAAGCATAACCAAATATTCTCTAAATATCTCCTTTCTTAGGGGGTGAAGAAAGGAACTCTCTGTCACCATCTTCTTTTAATAAAACTCCGTACGAAACACACTGGCGAAATCATTATTTTCACTCAGAAGTTCAAAATATAAAAAAATAAACACATACAGAAGAAAAGATAATTTAATGTCTACTATATATATAACGTAATTATAATCTTATATATACAATGCAATTTTCTGACTCTGCCCTTACCAAATATATTCATATACAGTATATCCATCATCAAACATGTTTTGAAGTATCACTAAGGAATTAGAATTAGCTACAAACTTAATTCGTTTCTAAATTGCTCATAATTAATTTTTTAAAAAAGAAGATAATTATTGCTAAATAAGATTAGTAAAAGAATTGTTTTGTTTAGCCACAGAATTTATCTATGTTAATATTTATATTTTAAGTAATGTTAAAAAAGTAACATGATTTTGAAAAATTAAATCACAGTATAGATTTTATGAAGATTCGACCGCATTTGTATGCCCATTTTCTGCAAAGCATCATAGAATTTCTAATTAAACTATTGCATGCATCTTTTAGACGAATATTTTAATGATCTTTAAATTTGAGGTGACAAATTTTATTTATTTATTTATTTTAGATTTTATACCAATCTCATAGTATTAAGAGTTAATTACATTCTTGTAACGATTGGGTTCCGTCGTTATAGAAAATCCAACGGGGAAATTTTTGGGTCGGAAAACTTTTTCGTAGTAACTTGGAATTTTCCAACCTAGTCCAGATTTGGATGAAATCGGAGTCATTGAAGTCTAGAGAAATCCGGTAGCAATTGGGCTATTTGTTTATGATTTTGATTACTTGAGTAGTTAGATAAGTCGTTAAGAAATTCGTACGACTTTACAGAATTGAATTCGGGTGAGTAGAACTTCCGGAATCGATCTTAGCGTGAGCGGTATTTTCTGAGCGTCGTTGATTAAAGGTGTTTTGTGAAATGGGGGTTCTGGAATTATTAAAATAGCTCACTGTTTCGTGCAACCCGCTTTGACTGGGACGCTGTAGCAGGGTGAGGGCCGTTGTGGCGGGCCAGACGCGACTTAAAGTTGTAAATAAATCCCAAAAATATTTTATTCTGCAATTTCCGACTTTGAGAGCTAGGAGACGACCCCATAAGAGTTCTTGACCGTTTTCACCATTCTTGAGGCTAAAGGTAAGGTTTTAACTCCCCGAATCCATTTTTCAATCCGTAGAACGTAATCTAATGGATAAATATCGATTGGGGAGGGTTTTGATCTAGAATCTATGGTGGAAACATCCCTAAATTGGATAATTGGGATTATGGGTTGATCTAGGGTTTGTTAGAATTGTTAGTAATAGGGTAATTAGTGATTGTTTATTGATTCCCGTATTATATTGATTGTTTGTAGACCAAGAACAAGCGGAACGAATCCGAAAAGGGAAGGATCAAGTTTCTTAGGGTTTCAAGTTTGTTTTGAGGCAGGTGATGGTTGTGATTCTATGATTGTATGATGTATGTTTGTTCTTGCTTCATTATGATACATGTATGTATGCGAATGTTGCATTATTTATCACACTTTTCTGAGCGTCGTTGGTTAAAGGTGTTCTGTGAAATGGGGATTTTGGAATTATTAAAATAGCTCATTGTTTCGTGCAACCCGTTTTGGCGGGGACGCTGTAGCGGGGTGAGGGCTGTTGTGGCGGGCTAGACGCGACTTAAAGTTGAAATAAACCCCAAAAATATTTTATTCTGCAATTTCCGACTTTGAGAGCTAGGAGACGACCCCATACGAGTTCTTGACCGTTTTCACCATTCTTTAGGCTAAAGGTAAGGTTTTAACTCCCCGAATCCATTTTTTGATCCTTAGAACGTAATCTAATGGGTAATATCGATGGGGGAGGGTTTTGATCTAGAATCTATAGTGGAAACATCCCTAAATTGGATAATTGAGATCATGGGTTGATTTAGGATTTGTTAGAATTGTTAGTAATCAGGGTAATTAGTGATTGTTTATTGATTCCCGTATTGTATTGATTGTTTGTAGACCAAGAACAAGTGGAACGAATCCGAAAAGGGAAGGATCAAGTTTCTTAGGGTTTCAAGCTTGTTTCGAGGCATGTGATGGTTGTGATTCTATGATTGTGTGATGCATGTTTGTTCTTGCTTCATTATGATACATGTATGTATGCGAATGTTGCATTATTGATCACACTTATTGTAAATGAGATAGATGAATAACTATATGCCATGAATCACTTCTTGATCGTATGATTAATGAGAATGTACTTATGATTGTGATTGTGGTGTGTTGAAATGATCGGTTGCCACGTTTCGGCATACTAACTTGGATAGATTGCCACGTTCCGGCATAATTATGAGATCGGTTGCCACGTTGCGGCATAAACATTGGATCGGGTACCACATTCCGGTATGCTAACAGTTTGTGTTTGGGTTCCACGAGAGGACCAATGACTTGTTATAAATGTATGTTGTTGAGCATGTGATAATCGATATTGTATATGTTCGGTATGTTGCATGTTTATAATGTTGTATTGACTTACTTATGTTACACTTAGTGGGATAGCGCATGATCCTACTAGTACACTATGGTTGTGTACTGATACTGCAATTGTTCTTATTTTTGTTGAGTACGGGGCATCTTCATGTAGCTATTGACAGACCTCGTTTAGAAGATCAGTGATCATCGTTCGAATTCTAGGTGAGCGAGTTCTTCCAAGCTGCCATGAGTTCTCGTTTCGTCTATGTCCACATTTCGGACTTAGACTTTCTAGTTAATTGATTTGTTCATTAGTTTGGGGTTATGATCCTTCTTGTTTAGACTTGTTGAACTTTAAATGTTTGGTACATTGACTTTCAGGTTCTAGGTGTATTTTCCGCATTGTTAGTTGTTAGATCTTTTGGAAGCTTATGGGAATTTCAGTTTTGGCTGTTATTCTTGTTTCCATATCCTTAAATGCTTTAGTTTTGGTTTTGTTTCTTGGTTTGGTTTGTAGTAGTGGTTCTCCTATCGGAGGGTTAGTGTGGGTGCTAATCACGACGGTCTGGGTCGTGACAAAGTTGGTATCAGAGCCTAGGTTCGTTGATCTCGATGTACCAAAATAAGTCTCTTTGTACCAAAATGACAAAGAGTCTTGCGAAACAGTGCAGAGATGCCTTACTTTTCTTCGAGAGGCTATAGGACTTTAGGAAATCTCTCTGTTTTCTCTTGTCTCCTTTCGTGCTATGACTTGATTCCAATTGGTATTTGGCTATTCAAATTGGTATCTAACCTCCTTCACTCTTCTGTCCGCAGATAGTTAACACTAGATTCAACGGCGTAAGGACCGTAGCTTCCGTCAATGCTCCAGCTGAGGAATCTACAGTGAGAGGTCGTAGTCGAGGTAGGGGTATAGGTCGAGGAAGAGTGGCACCTGCTATAGATGGGGTACTGGTCGAAAATGTTCCCCAAAATGAGGGGGCTCATGTGCATCATGAAGAGATAAAAGAGGATATTGAGGTTGGACAAGAGGAAGAGGTGCAGGCTGAGACTACTAATGTTCCTCCCATAGACCTAGTGTTAACTCGACAGATCATGTCATTCCTGAAAGGGTTGGTTGGTCCTGGAGTGCTTCCTTCTGCTCAAGCAACTCAAGCTCCCGTCAACCCCCTTGTTGCTAGCATTACACCCAAGGTGAGCGGGACTGGAGGTAATAATGCTTTCTTCCGTCCTTTGTTGCGTTATGTTATGACTGGTAATGAGCATGAAATGTTGACTAAGTTTTTGAAGCTCAAGCCTCCTGTACTTTTTAGTTCTGAGAGTGAGGATGCTTATGAGGTTATCTTAGACTGCTATGAGATGCTTCATAAGTTAGGAATTGTCCATCAACATGGGTTGAGTTCGTGACTTTTCAACTTCAAGGTGAGGCCAAGCAGTGGTGGAGAACGTATATGGAATGCAGATCTTCTACTTTATCTCCATTTATTTGGACCCAATTTCATGCTCTGTTTCTAGAGAAGTATATGCCTAGGACTTTGAGGGATCGCAAGAAGGATGAGCTCATGGCTTTGGAGCAAGGTGATATGTCTGTGGCTGCTTATGAGGCCAAGTTTCATGCTTTGTCTAGATATGCTACCCAATTGGTGACTACTGAGGAGGAGAGGATCCGGTTATTTATTAGGGGGCTAAATTCTGAGTTGCAAGTATTATCTGTTCATATGATTTCTGCAGGGGGAGCTTTAATGAGGTAGTTGATTATGTTAAGAAAGTAGAAGGGATGAGGCGAGACAGTCAGGCTAAGACATTGGCTAATAGGACCAAGAACTCGGGTAACTTTCAAGGTTTTTATTCCAGAGGTTCAGGGAGGCCAACGCTTGCAGCCAAGCCAATTTAGTCCGCTATGCCCGTCTCTACAGGTAATTACTCGAGAACTCCACCTCATAATTTGATTCAAGATAGCCAGGGAGTCGCGCCTTCGGCGGGCAACAAACCATCTTTTGATCGTACATGTTACAACTGTGGAGAGCCTGGGCATATGAAGAGAGATTGTCCCCACCCACGTGTGTTTGAGTCTGCGCATCAGCAGACTAGAGTAATGGTACCCATGGGAAATGATAATAATGGTCGAGGGCATCCATAAGGTGGGCGATGAGGTAATCAGTGAGGCCGTGGAGGTAGAGGAAATGGTAACGCAGGCAGAGGTAGCGTGTAATCGGGCAGGGAAGTGGTTCGTCAATATGATATATGTTATGCCTTTATGGGAAAGAATGAGGCAGAGACGTTTGACGCAGTGATCACGAGTACTATTCTTGTCTGTGACCGGATGGTTAATGTGTTATTTGATCCGGGTTCTACTTATTTTTATGTATCTGTGCGATTTGCCTTAAAGTTTGATATTATTTGTGATGTACTTAATGCCCCTATCCATGTTTCTACCCCAGATGGAGAGTCAGTCATATTCACTCATGTCTATCGTGCTTGTCCTATTTTGTTTATGGATTTTCAGACTTAGGCTGATTTAGTGATTTTGGATATGACTGACTTTGATATTATCTTAGGCATGACTTGGTTGTCCCTCTATTATGTTATGTTAAATTGTAATACCAAGTCTGTAACTCTAGAAATTTCAGGAAGGAAAAAATTAGAGTGGGAAGGGGTGTACAAGCCTAAGCAAGCTAAGCTCATATCCTCTATTCAGGCTAGAAAATTGGTAGAGTAGGGTTGTTTAGCTTATTTGGCTCATATTCGGGATGTTGAGGCTCCATCTATTGAGTCTATTCCTGTGGTGTCAGAATTTAGAGAAATGTTTCCTACTGATTTGCCTGGCATGCCTCCGAATAGAGATATAAATTTTTGCATTGATTTAGAACCTGGTACTCACCCCATTTCTATTCCTCCATATCGTATGACTCCAGTAGAATTAAGAGAGCTTAAGGCTCAAATCCAATAGCATCTTGATAAGAGATTTATTTATCCTAGTGCTTCCCCATGGGGTGCTCCAGTTTTATTTGTTATGAAAAAGGATGGTAGTATGAGAATGTGTATAGATTACCGGCAATTTAATAGGGCCACTATTCGAAACAATTATCCTTTGCCTCGAATAGATGATCTTTTTGACCAATTGCAAGGTGCATTAGTTTTCTCTAAGATTAATCTAAGGTCTGGCTACCATCAGTTGAAAATTAGGCCTGAGGATGTGCCCAAGACGACATTTAGGACTCGCTATGGGCACTATGAGATTTTGGTTATGTCTTTTGGTTTGATCAACGCGCCTGCAACTTTCATGAGTTTAATGAATAGGTTGTTCAAGCCATTTCTTGATTCTTTCGTCATAGTTTTTATTGATGATAATTTGGTCTATACAAAAAGTAAAGAAGAGCATGCTAACCATCTTCGTATTGTTTTGGGTGTTCTTGGGAAACAAAGGTTGTATGCAAAATTTTCTAAGTGTGAATTTTGGTTGACTTCTGTTGCATTTTTGGGACATGTAGTTTCAAAAGAAGGGGTGATGGTAGATCCTCAAAAGATTGAGGCGGTTAAGAATTGGGTTCGGCCTAACTCTGTGACTGAAGTTAGGAGTTTTATGGGGCTCGCTAGCTACTATCGTTGATTTGTGAAGAACTTTGCTTCTATTATCACTCACTTGACAAATTTGACCAAAAAGGAGATACCATTTGAATAGACTGAAAAATGTGAGGATAACTTTCAAAAGCTCAAGACTCTTTTGACCACCGCACTCATCCTAGCATTACCGGTTGAAGGTAAGCATTTTATTGTTTATTGTGATGCTTCACATTCTAGTTGGGGTGTTGTGTTGATGCAGGATAAGAATGTCATAGCTTATACATCGCGTCCATTAAAGGTGCATGAGAGAAATTATCCGACGCATGATTTAGAATCCGAAAAGGGAAGGATCAAGTTTCTTAGAGTTTCAAGCTTGTTTTGAGGCAGGTGATGGTTGTGATTCTATGATTGTGTGATGCATGTTTGTTCTTGCTTCATTATGATACATGTATGTATGCGAATGTTGCATTATTGATCACACTTGTTGTAAATGAGATAGATGAATAACTATATGCCATGAATCACTTCTTGATCGTATGATTAATGAGAATGTATACTTTGATTGTGATTGTGGTTTGTTGAAAGGATCGGTTGCCACGTTCTGGCATACTAACTTGGATCGATTGCCACGTTCCGGCATAATTATGGGATCGGTTGCCACATTCCGGCATAACATTGGAGTGGGTACCACGTTCCGGTATGCTAACAATTTGGGTTTGGGTTCCATGAGAGGACCAATGGCTTGTTATAAATGTATATTGTTGAGCATGTGATAATCGATATTGTATATGTTCGGTATGTTGCATGTTTATAATGTTGTATTGACTTGCTTATGTTATACTTAGTAGGATAGCCGCGTGATCCTACCAGTACACTATGGTTGTGTACTGATATTGTACTTTGCTCATATTTTTGTTGAGTACAGAGCATCTTCAGGCGGCTATTGACAGACCTTGTTAGATCAGTGATCATCGTTCGAATTCAAGGGTGAGCCAGTTCTTCCAGGCTGCCATGAGTTCTCCTTTCGTCTATGTCCACATTTCAGACTTAGATTTTCTAGTTAGTTGATTTGTTCATTAGTTTGGGGTTGCGACCCTTCTTGTTTAGACTTGTTGAACTTTAAATGTTTGGTATATTGACTTTCAGGTTCTAGGTGTATTTTCTGCATTGTTAGTTGTTAGATCTTTTGGAAGTTTATGGGAACTTCAGTTTTGGCTATTATTCTTGTTTCTGTATCCTTAAACGCTTTAGTTTTTGGTTTAGTTGCTTGGTTTGGGTTGTAGTAGTGGTTCTTCCACCGGTGGGTTAGTGTGGGTGCCAATCATGACAGTCTGGGTCGTGACAATTCTATCCCTACTCTTTTCCAAATTACAAGAATCCCTTAAATTTGGTGGAATCCGGTTACATCCCAAAACGTCCTGATACAGTCTCGGTTTTGGATACATCCCTCAACGTTCGGATACACCGCATCTCGATTTTAGATACATCAATCGACGTCTCGATATATCGCATACATCCCACACATCGCATAAAGTAATGTTCGAATACATCGCGTATGTCCCGATACATCATAAATTGATGTATCCGACCAATACATCGCGTAAAGTGATGTATCCGACGATACATCGCATAAAGTAAGAATTTTTGTAATTTTTCAAATGATAGGAAATTTTAGAAAAATAAAATAAAATAAGTTGTATATTTAGGTAATTTTTCCTTTATTGTTTCTCTAAACTTGATACATACAAAATAAAATATTTAAAATTTTCTATCCATTGAAGTTATTACACCCTATTATAACTAGAAAAAAAAAAAAAAAAAAAAAAGCAACACAGCGAAATGCCAACTTTAACTTTTTTATTCGTTTGATAAAGGAAGACCTTAAGTACTGAATTATTAAATTACATATATCGTTAGCTAACAAAAGAAATAAGTAGGCAAAGTAGAGCCACCTCGATTCAGGATGTTGAAATATTAATCGGATCGGAAATCGAATATTGGGGTAAAAGAATCTCTAGTGATATTTTTTGTTTATTATTGAAGAATGTATATATGCTTTTGCCGTGTGTTAGCAGTGTTTTAGGATTTGGCAGTAGTAGGAATATTAAATACTGATTGAATGAATATTGTAATATATTCTCCCATTTTCTGCTTTGTATTTCAAAGACAAGATAAGATTCTTAAGTGGAGAGTTAGTCATGTTTATCCCTTTTTTATGCCCAAAACATGAAAGCACGAATAAAACCTATGAACAAACAGCAATAACAAACTAAGGGAATCAATTCTCAATTCACTCACACTTTGTTAAGATATTAAGATAACGACGTGATTACATAAAATAGATCTTTTTGTTCTTAACGATGATTTAATGATATGATAAATTAAAATTTAAGTAACAAGCAAAACAAACATTATACTTAAACTAATAATACAATACAAGATAATGAATAACAACCATCCAAACAAGGTGTTAAAGAATATTGCCTCCATCCAACAATAGTTGTCCACTATACTATTTTAGAATATCCAACAATACTTGTCCAATTTATGAAATCAATGGATAATTTTACACTTAGTTCCTAATATCCTCTTATCATTAATTATAGTCATTTCTCTATTACATTTTTCAAGACATTGTATTTATTATATTCAAAGGGTGATATAATAAAATTATCCTTCTATTTATAATTTTTAAGAAGTGTGTAAAGTCAATAGTGGACAAGTACGGTTGGACAGAGAAAGTAGAAATAAGCGACAGGCAAATTAATTTTATAGCTAAAAAATAAAATATATCGCTATGTGAGTAATTTAGCGACAAATTAACGATAAAAGTTTATAAAAATATTAGTGTCTTTTAGGGATTTATGTGTTGCCTCGGTCTCCCTTTTGGCCCTTCGGGAATCAGCTTCGGTTCTGTTTTTGCTTTACTGCTGGAAATTAAATAGTGGATATTTCATCGGACATTATCGATCACCAAAAATATTATTATTATATTTATTTTTTTATGACAAGGAAACTATGGTCGTTATCCATAAGTTTGTATATGGTTAAACTCGCTTTAGTGTAATACCTCATAAATTGCACAAGAGAGGTGAACCATACTAGAAAGGTCCATGCGAAGATTTAAATCTGAGATTCATTATTTGGGAGATCCCTACTTAACTAACCGAGTTATATTTGTTACTTTCTTTGTTTTAATTTGTTTGTTTATTTTTAACTTAATACAAAGTTTGAGAAAATAATTAAAAAATTTGAATCTTGTGGTCTTAAATTAAAGTATATAGATATACTAATATGACATTTAATTGTATGGTCTTAAACATGACATGTGAAAACTAAAAAGTTAGAATTAAAGAATTGTTATTTATTGTATTTTGGTATCAAACCCCATGACTCTACGATTGTAATTAAAATAATATTGAGTATAATAAAATACCTGTAAAATTATTAATTAATCAAGATGAAATTTATCATTTTTAATTTTGAGTGTAATCTCGATGTAATTGTCATGAACTATAATTGACTATATATTAAGACCTTGGTTAGGACTAATTAGGGCATTTTGAGTGAAAGAAGAGAAGAATTGAACCGACGGAGTCAAACACTAACAAGTGTTTTGATTATTGCTAAAAGACTAATTATTTTATTATTTCGTAAATAGATACTTTTATTAGTCCATAAAAATATTATTATATTACTTTCTAAAATATAAATTAATTACGAATAAATTGAAGTTTTCTATTTTTTTTAATATATAGAAAAGTAAACTATATCTTCCGCGTATACGTATTTTCTGGATTGAAAGATATGTATGTGATATATATTTGTTAGTACTTATAATTAATAATATTTATGAAAAAAGATATTAATTGAAGTTGTTTGTGAATCCAGTTTGGAATTGGAGATTCAAAAGGCAAATATTACATAAATTCCGTTAGTTAGGAGCTATTATTTAGATACACTCTACTTTGCAATATTGCATATCTTATCAGACTTTGGTGTGTCCAGATACGTCTAGATGAATGTATCTCGAGATGAATGGGGTAAACAATAAGTGTTATTTATTCTAGATACATTGCATTCAAATGGATTCACATGTATCTGAGATCATAACAAATCTCGCTTGTCTCCCTCGCCTCTCTCCCATCTCATTGATCACTCTCCTATGTATCTGGTATCCCAGATACATAACAAACCTCGCTCGCTTCACTCTTTATTTTAGTGTATCTGATAATAAAAATATATGTATCTAAGTGTATCTTCCTCAATATATGATAGAAAACTCTTAATTAGTGGTAAGATGTGTAATATTTTAAAAGTATAAATAATACTAATAGTATATGTGGTATATCTATCTAATTATTATGTACTTTCTCCTTTCAAAAATGGAAAGTTCATAAAGGACTAGTTGGAGTCCAATTTTGGAATTGGATCAAAGATTTGGAAAACCCATAAAAGGACTCCAGGCCCAACAAATATACCCATTCCGAATGAGGCAAGTTTTTCAATGTGAAAATTTTCATAGTTTAATTATGGAGACATAACTCATAAGTATGTCCAAATTATCTTAATCGAATATAATATTTTTTTATAAATGATGTTATATAAAGAGTCATGAAAAATTGTCATAATATAATATTTAAAAATATATATATATATATATATATATATATATATATATATATATATGTGAGGAAAACGCTATATAAAGATTGTGCGACTATTTTATCAAATCAAGAGAGCATACATTGTTGATACAAAAATGATTTCAATATTGATATAAATAAAGTCTCAAATTTTAAACATGAATATATTTGTTGGAAATTATTTTTATCTTATATTGCATGTTATTCTCTTTACTAGATCTTTTCTTGAACCTCTTTTATATATGTAAACAAATTTTGAACGCAAATAAAATTGTTTGAAATTATTTTTGATCCTATACTACTTTAATGATAGATGATATTTCTAACTTTAATACGCCTATGAGACATATCCTAAACATATAAGTGGAAAAAAAATGAAAGCATATGCACGCATGGAAAGGACTTTATTAGTGGGGTCATTATTTATAATTTATTAGCATAAGAGAATTAATTAGTAATGCCACTACTTTTCTTCCTCCATATTTCATTGTATAGACGATTAAAAAAGAAAAAAAATTACTAGTTAATCACCAAAAATTAGTGGTGATATTATTATATTAGAAATTTTAGATTCAACACTTGAATATAAAAATAAATAAATTATAAGGAGTGTTTTCTTTTAATAAATTTTATGCAATTCGAACTTAGATGAAGTTTTTGCATTGATGCCTGATGGGATCATATTTGAATTGATTTTTAATTTTT
Organism: Solanum gracilifrons; assembly: GCA_029582605.1. Taxonomy (NCBI): domain Eukaryota; kingdom Viridiplantae; phylum Streptophyta; class Magnoliopsida; order Solanales; family Solanaceae; genus Solanum; species Solanum gracilifrons. Next base: position 22,741 of record JAJOOH010072198.1, read on the forward strand.
GTTCTGAAACATAATAATTTATAATTTTTGTCTCTATTGCTCTTTAATGAAATAGATCAAAGTATACTTATCCATAACCTAATTTTGCAAGACATGAATTTAGAGAACAATTATCTCGTTCAACATAAGTATTGTAGTAATTAAGTAAGGTAACATAAGTTGTGTACTATTTTGATGACCTAAATTCACCATATATAAGTTTAGAAATTTTTTGCCTTTACCGACATAAGTTCTATAGGAACTAAGTTATACCTTCTACGACAAAAGTTTTGTAGCAATTAAGCGACATAATTTGTTATATATTATGATATAAAAATATCTATTTATGTTACTACATGTTAATTATTTCGATGTTAGGAGGATTTTCAGTCACTTATTTTTTACTTATGCTAGAAGACAAAAGATAAAAAAAAACATTAAATTTGAAGAACAAAAATTATATACCACTCTAAAATAGGAATATTTGTGCAAATAAGCCAACTTAAATTAATCGAAGTCTAAATATAAATATGGAACATAAAATTAGTAATCATAAATTTTATTTTATTTTCTATTCAATGTCCGATATTTATATTGAAGTTCGACTAAATCCGAATCGAGTAATCATAGACTTACTAACACCTATAGGTTCAAGACCAAACTCATACACCTCACTATCCACCCAGCAATATTTGACTTTTGCAATTGGCCAACTTATTTGATACTATTATATTATATATTATTTTAGTGCCATAAAAAAGGAAAAATACAGAATAATTAGATAAGATTTGGCATATTCCGTTTTCCCGCCGACTTTTCACGACTAGCCTGATTACATACACCCACAACAATTTTAAATAAACCAATAAATAAAATAATAATAATAATAATAAAAAAAAAAAATAACAACGTAATGCAATGGTTGATTAGAAATTTTTAAGACGAACAAAAATCTCAAAAAAGTCAAAATTATAATGAAAATATATATATGTAATGGTCGATTGATTAGAAATTTTTATAATTACATTAGACCGTTTGTGGATATTATTTCTTAATATTGTTTTTGTTAGCATTAATTAGTCCTGATTTGGCTAAAATAAAAATAAATACATCATCAGTAATTGACTAAGTTATAGTTTGGTAATCGTATAGTTTTTGAAACAAATTTAAATGAATTTTATATATAATTTATTCTAACGCATGAAGCTATAAATAATTTAATATAAGTCACTTAATTTTTAAATATTAGAAAAAAAGTGGATGAAAATAATAATATCCCTAGTTCTTTTTTCGAGGAACTTACAAAAGTTTCAGTAGTTTAAGATTTAATTACTTAGATATTTTATTAAATTTTTTTTACTTAGATACACTTTAGTTTGTAATATTACGTATCTTATTAGATTCTGATGCGTTTAGATACGTCAAGATACATGTGGTTACAATTAAGTGTAATTGATTCTAGATACATTGTATTCAAGTAGATTCGTATTTGTGTTACATAACAAATACATCTGAATCACACCAGATACATGTATAACATGTATCTGGTGTGATTCACATGTATCTGAGATACATAACGAATCTCATTCACCTCCCTCCCTACTTTCCCTATTTTAGTGCATCATGTAACAAGCACCTAGTACACAAACAATTCACAGAAAAGCAATTGTCGGTTCAACTAAGCAATTAAGCAATACTAAGTGATTCAATTAAGAGAAAGTGTGACTATTTTATGTGAAATATGGTAGGTAAAAACTAAATTGAATTTTGATGGACTCGAACTTAGGATTCTTATAGTTGGGCTGAGAAAATGGTAAAGTTAAAGATTTAAGTTAATTAAAATTTAACAAAATATTTATATTTTATTTATGACTAATATATAAATAATTAGAAAATTTATATATCTAATTTATTGGTTCAGTTTGATTATTTTGGCGGTTATTTTTTAGTAAAATCAAAACCAAATCAAATAGTATCGATTTTCAAAATTTAAAACCAAATCTAACCAAACCAAACCAAATATCCTTTTTTTTAATCGATTTAATTCGGATTAAGATTCAATTTGATTTTTTAACCATAAGTCCATAACCATGAACACCCCTCTGTCTAGTCAAGTAGGCGGAGGAGATACACCCAAACCTCTTTAGCGAAAAATAACATTATATATATACATTAGTTTTATATAGATATAATTTTCTTACTTAAATATGTATATTCTTTTGATATTTTAAGCCACTATTTTTTTTATTATACTAATAGACATAAACATTTGACCAGAATTCTATTTTAGTATTACTAAATTGTATGGACATGTACCACTTGATAATTATAATTATTCAAAATTCGCCCTACTATGGTGATGAAAAATTTGGTCAAATGGTGGTAGCTTGTTGTAGGACCACTATTTTAAAAAAAATAAAAATTATTCTGCTAACTATCTCTAATTATATGATTTACGCCATATAATATTTATTTAAAAGAAACTATTTTCTACCAGAAACTTTATCCTTGTAATTCTCAAAAAAAAAATTATTGTCAGCCATAACTTATAAGTAGACTCATTGGTTCCGGATTATAGCATTGAATAATTCTTTTACAAATTAAATTAGGTATGATACCTAATTTTTGGATGTGACATTGTTTATCATGCACATTGGAGCTATTTTTAGTTTTAATTATGTTTAGAGGTAAAATTAAAATTTAAAAATTCAGTCCTATTAAATTATTGAGTTATAAATTAATAATTTATAATTATTAAATATTTTTGAAAAGGATAAATATAATATTTAAATCAAAATTACTAAATTCAACCAAACATGTAAACTCACGATTATTTTCCTAAATTTAAACAGTTTTTACTCATGAATTACATATTCGAATAATACATGATAAGAGTTCTGATTTTCTGATTAAATAATATGAATATATAAGTTTCACTTCATTTAGTTTATAGTTTTAGATTCATTTATCTTACAAAATTTATAAACCTATTAATAAGTGTTATTTGATAAAAACTCATATGTTAAAAGAACTTTTTATCCCATAAATAGTTCTCTCATTTTTTTTTTTCATTTTTCATTTAAAAAGAAACACTTTAAATTATTTTCTCTTAACAAAATTTGAGAAATATTGATCAAAAGACGTGATTCAAGAATAAAAGAATGGACGTCTTGAACTTTTTTTTTTTTTAGAAAGCTCGATCAGCGAGAAAAAGCGGATTATATTAAAAGAATATATTTTGGCTTTTTTGTTGATCAGGCGACACCCAAATTTAAATTGGGGAAAAAAGGATTTGTTGTGTGGTTTGGTTAAGTTTCGATAATAAATCATCATATAATTTTTTTTATTTGCTCATGAAAGAAATTTCAATTATTTTATTTTTTTTAGATATTCTTTAATAACTCAATTGTTTTTTAATTTAAATTTATTATAATATTAATATTTATATTCTTAATAATTTGATGATATTTCATCGAGCGAAGAAAATTCTATTGAAAGCATCACCCTTAAATAAGCTCCATAGGATACACTCCGAATTGAAAAGATGTTAAGTATTATCCTTATTGTAACACTACCTGCACCACGTAATTCAGTACCAGTTGGGTGCTGTATAAAAATTGAAAAAAAAAGAACGTTCTTATTATTTTGTGGCCAGAAAAAATCTTAGTAATTAATTTTTTAAAAACTAATTTTTATTTTATAAAAAAATATCTTCAATTCTTGTTGGAATATTGAGAAAATCCTAACGACCACGTGAGTCATGCGTGGCACCAAATCACTACCAAGAAAGAATCGATCTTTAGTTTCTTCTCCTCCCTTTTTTTTTTTTCTCACAGAAGAACAAAACATGGAAATTAAATCAAAAATTGTTGAAAGGAATAAATAATAATTATGTAGAAGATTTTTTTGCCCTTTTTTTTTCACAAATAAAGCCAAGATTTCACATCATTATCATAATAGTTATGATACCTTCATCATTATTATAGGGTGGCTCTTTTTGTGAAAGAGGAAAAGTCAGAAGAATAATAAATATACTATTTTTTTTATAGGGTTTGGTATTAAATTTCCTTTTCCTTTCTTCTTGTGGCTTTTTCTTGGTTATGCCGTTTCAATTTCAGGTAATATATTTTCCTCTTTTTCTTGTTTTTCCTTAGTTTTATGTGATTTTGGTATTTGGGTGTGGATTTTCTTGATATGTTGAGGTGGGGTATTGAGTTTTGATTAGATCTGATAAAAGATTTGCTTTTAATACTGTTTATGATTAGATATGAATGTTAAGGCTGTAAAGTTTGATTCTTTATTGATTTGAGTTTGAATCTGAGGCTAAAGTTTGATTCTTTATTGATTTGGTTTTGAGTCTGAGGCTAAAGATTGATTCTTTATTGTTTGGGGGTTTGAATCTTGGCATACTGTTGTTTTGGGTATGAGTTGGAAACCAATTTTTTCGATTTATTTGAGTGTTTGTTGTGTGTGTATATGCTGTTTGGGAATCTTTTTGTTAATTGGAACTAGTGCTAAGACTATTGGTAATAAGGTTTTGTTTTTTTATGGTAATTTTGTTAAGGAAGGTGGGAGATTGGTTTAGGCTATATAATTGGATTTTTGTGTGGCTATTCTGTGATGAATTTATGGGAATCATGGTGGTGACTGAGGATTTAGGATGAGGTTAAGTTTTGGTTTGAGCACAACTGTATGTTAGTATTCTTGAGGCTTGGAAAAAGTTAGTATTCTGTTTTGAAGAAAATTGATTGTTCTGAAATTCTTTGAATTTCAGAGTTTTTTAAATGAGGAGTCTTGTAATTGTAACTAATAGTGTACGTTTTTACTTATATAATCTTGTACCACTATGTAATGAAAGAATTGTATGACAGTATGAGCTTTGAGCAATGAATTTGACATTGGTTTGTTGTTAATTCTTAATCCAACTATTTAGTGCCTGTTCCTACTCTTTGATTGCTAGATGGAATATGAGATAGTTACAATATGATTTGGAAGGCGGGTATACAGACAGATTTGTAGTAAGGGTTATTGTTACCTGCTAATGTCCTAATGTTAAACTTGAAGTTTTGGACAACCATGAACAAGCTGGTTTTTGTTGTGCTTATCTAGGCAAGGATGTTGATTGGGATCCTTGATTAGTGTGTTTGCATGTTAGCATAATTGCATTACTGAACTTGTCAAAATGTTGCTCTGTCGTCGTCTTTCTCAAGCTTGATTTTTCGTTTCTATGGGTGTTCTCCTTTTATTTAGTATTGTGCCTTGGACATACTGACCTTTTTCTCTTGGTTATGATTTTTTCAGGGTCAATTAGACTTCAATCCCAACAGAATAATATTGTTTAGGACATGGAGCAAGTCTGCCTTTTCTCAGATAACTTTGGGTATCAAGCTTTCTCATTTCAGGAAGTCCTCGATTGGCGGTTCCTCATCTGTGGAGATTTCCTTGTTGTTTCCTTTGTCAATTGCACATAGTTAACATCTGCTCTTGAGTGATCAGTACAGGAGACCATATGCCATTTCCACATAAGCTAAGTGTTGGATGTTTAATGCAGTTCCACTAGTAAGCAGCACACCTTATGATGTCAATTGTGACTGTACTGTTAACTACCTCGTGCAAGTTTTTTATTTCTAGCGCATCGCCGATAAGACACCCATTCAGGACCCTTTGGAAACCATCCTCTGAGGTACTGCTGTGGGTTGTACTTTACCTTGTTATAGTGCTTATTTATTCTAGTAGTCTTACATTATCTCCTCTGTCTCTATTCACTACAGGGCTAAATTCAGCAGACATATGTATGATGTTTCTATGCATTGTTGAGAATTAGTTAGCTCTTTACACACTTGCTTCGGGTTTGGTAGTTTCTAGAGACCTCTTCTTCACAATTCGGTTGACTGAAGACTTGGTATCAGACAGAAGTGTTATTGGAGGCAAGGAGCTAATGTGTTTTTGAGAAAGAAAGGTTCTGTGACTTGGACGTATAATTTGATATGTTGAATTGAGCTATTTGAATCTCAGTTAGCTTTGAAGTGGTATCATGATGCACTGCAGCACTTGCCTTTGCTTGCTTTCTCTCACCTGTTACAGTTTTGGTCTTTCTTCTGCCATATATCTTACAAATAAGGCTGTGAAGCCCATCCGTCCTATCATTGCTGATTCTGCCGTCATCAGTTTTGCAGAAGGAAACTAAGGGTGATTTTGCTGAATCAGCCAGGCCATAGTTCCTTTTAGTATTTTTTTTTCTTTTACAGTCATCCCGAGACAGAAATCCACTTTGTTTATGTGTGTGTCGTCCCTATTCTCCATTTAATAAGAATCCTACGTGCTATTGAAGCTGCTGAAATGGAAAGGTTGTGGTCTCATTTCGCTTATCATTTTTTGTTTTTATTGTCCCGACTCCTGTATGCTTATCTAATCCTTCTTAATGGTGCAGGTACCAGATAATTAAAGAAGTTGGTAATGGTACGTTTGGCAATGTTTGGCGTGCACTTAATAAGCAGACTGGTGAAGTGGTAGGTGCATATGTGTTAGGAACAACTTAGAACCTACTGATGTTGCTGAATTTTCGAAGTCCTCTAATACTATTCATTTGTGTAACACAGGTTGCGATTAAAAAGATGAAGAAGAATTATTATTCATGGGAAGAATGCATAAACTTGAGAGAGGTCAAGGTTAGATGATTTCCTTCCTTTGGCCATATTTGTTTTTTTCTCTGCTGAGAATTCAATAACCGTGAATTCTTTTGCAGTCTCTGAGAAAAATGAACCATTCGAATATTGTGAAGCTCAAGGAAGTGGTTAGGGAGAACGACATTTTGTATTTCGTGTTTGAATACATGGTATGTCATGGTTTACCTCTGTAATATATATTTGCGACCAGTCAGTTGACTGAATGTGTAAGTTTGAACGAGGTTTTGCAGGAGTGCAATTTATACCAGCTTATGAAGGACAGAGCAAAGCTTTTCTCAGAATCCGAAGTGAGAAATTGGTGCTTCCAAGTATTTCAAGGTCTTGCTTACATGCATCGACAAGGATATTTTCATCGTGACCTTAAGCCAGGTGTTTTGACCTTTTCTCGTTTTTTGTCTGTAAATGCCGTGGATGATGATGAAGAGTTGGACTTAGCATAACTATCTTATTGTACTATATGTACTATACTCTTTTGTTTTCCTGTGAGAACCCTTAGTCTTGAAGACTAATATATCTATGGTGATCAGCATTCCTTCTCCCTTCCCTCCAACAGCTTAAGCTCAAATTCTTTATTTATTCTGGCTCTTGCTTGCAGATGTCATTTTAGTTTTCTTTGTTTACTGCTTTTTGAGTTGGGTTCACTGAGCTAAATATGCATTCAGGATTTATGAGATATACTACAGTCTACAAGGCACCAAGGAAATCTAGAAGAGCTTATACATTTTATTTGTGTTTGTTGTGTAATATGCATGCAGTCGTGACAATCTGCATGTTATAGTTCATTCCTTCATGATCTGACCCATTTGAACATGTGATACTGATGGTTGTGCAGAGAACTTGTTGGTTTCGAAAGATATAATTAAAGTTGCTGATTTTGGTCTTGCTCGGGAGATCAATTCTCAGCCTCCATATACGGAATATGTATCAACACGTTGGTTAGTATGCTTGCTCTTCTATATGTTCATTCGTCTAAATGGTTGGTTTAGTTTTTCCTTATATCAATTATGTGGCACTGCAGGTATCGTGCTCCTGAAATTCTTCTCCAGTCACCCATCTATGGTCCTGCTGTCGGTATGTAAATGATGCACACTATCTGTTTCAGCTATTTCTTTCTGGATGTATATTGATTATCTTTCAATACTCTGCAGATATGTGGGCAATGGGTGCTATAATGGCTGAGTTGTTTAGTCTTCGTCCTCTGTTTCCGGGTTCAAGGTATGCAACGTGGTTATAATATTGATTTCTCTGCAACCTGCATAGAAATGTATATAGAAGAGGAGAAGGACGGATGGTGGATTGAAATGTCATTTGCAATCCATTTACGTTCTGATGACAGTCGGCTGTATGCTTCTTTTCTTTGGGTGCAGTGAAGCAGATGAGATCTACAAAATATGCAGTGTTATAGGGACCCCAACCAAGAAGGACTGGTCTCAGGGACTTGAACTTGCTAGTGCTATTAACTACCAATTTCCGCAGGTAACATAACTCTTCCTTGATATGAAGCTATCTGTTGTTCCGGAATTCTTTAATGGAAAAATAATTGCTATTCTTAAAGGATTTTCAGATTAGCTCCCCCCGTCCTCTTCTTTTTAGCTTTTGATTTCAGTTCTTAGCCTTTCAACTATTGAAAAGGAGGTCCTTTTAGTTCCCCTAACGGAAAAAAATGATATTAACTAGCAAAGTGATTTCTTTTGAATGTGGGTTGACACCTTCCCTGGTTTTATTTGGCAGGTTGCTGGTGTAGATCTTGCTTTGCTAGTTCCATCTGCCAGTGAAAATGCTATTAGTCTAATCACGGTAAGAGGTGGCTAAAAACATTCGTATCACTTTCTTAATTGTTCGCAACATTGACATATATGCAACCTTTCTGAATACACTTCTAAAAGGGAATGTAATATCTGATAGCTTGTCATTTCATCTTTTTCTGTTACTTGCTGCAGTCTCTTTGTTCATGGGATCCTCGTAAGAGGCCGACGGCAATCGATGCTCTTCAGCATCCTTTTTTCCAGGTGGACAACTCCTTCCATTTTTTAACTTAATGTACATAAGTCAGTGTCTGTCTTTCTATTAAATTAGATGATATCATTTGTGATGTGGCAGAGTTGCTTTTATGTACCTCCATCACTACGCACCAAGGCTGCTGTTGCTAAGACCCCTCCTTCTGGTTTGTACTGTCTTCTACATTACTAGTAAGGAAACCTGGGTTTTATGTGGTTATGGTGAACTTAAAAGGACTTTTTTATTGTAGCTGTTGTGCGGGGTGCAGTGGAGCAGAAGTACAAGTGGTCATCTGGGTTGTCGCACAATCCCAAACCTAGCAACAACTTCTCAACTGTCAAGTCACAGCTGCCATTTAACGCAGGTGACTATAAGAATTTATAGGATTTTACTGTGATCCAGCTAAATCAGAGGCCTAGTGTTCTCTGGACTAACCATCCGATGTTTTTCTTTCCGGAATTTAACTGTGAAAGAACCATCCATCCTTTTAGCTACACACAAAAACTTACCTTCTTTATTCTGATTCTTATTCAATTGTTTCCCACTGAAACTGTGTAACAGGTGTACAAAGGAAGCTGGATATGAATTATCAGGTATGTTTTCCTTGGAAACAACCTTTTCTTATTTTTCCCATCTGATAGACGAGACAAATGTTGTGGCTAGACGTAGGGGTATTCTACCTGAATCTAATTTCTGCAGACAATTGTTCAGGATCCAACGAGGAATGATAAATTCCTGCAAGGCCCTGTTAACCAACAACCAAAATATCGACCTCCTGGAAGGAACATTCCAAGCGATCCAAGTGAGTCATTCAAACTCCCCTCTATTGGAATACTTGTATTGTTGTGCCCCTAAAGCTAATTTTTCTTTTGAGCTTGGCAGTGGTTGGTTCCAGAGTGCAGAATTTTGCCGTTTCTGATGCAGCTGACAAGCTGGGAAACATGAATATTGGCTCTGGCAGAGGACCTACAATGCAGCCAATAGTTAAGCCAATGAAGGCAGGAGGATGGCATGGGCAGCACGACTTGTTCCATGGACGGTCTAAAGAGTTTCTTCCGGGAAGAAGCTTTTCGAGGAAAGTTGCTGGATGAAGAAATGTCATAGCTGAGAGTGTCCTACTTTGTTCTAGTGTTCTATTCGCGATTATAGTCTTTATGTGCATGGCTAAATTTGATGTTACTTTGGTGTCTTTGTGCTTTCAATATTTTTGTTTAGTTTTTGGTGATACTGTTACATGTACGATGTCCAACATGTTTTGAATAATGTATTTCCTTGTTTTGCGTGAATAAATGGTTTTCCTCTACTCTCACTGATAGCATCTTTTGTACATAAATTAAGTTGCCTTGATTAAATTAGAGAGATTAGCAGATTTCTAGTTTTGATCACACCAGTAATGAAACCATCTGTTTACTGTTGTGAGTAAACAAACTAAGTTTTCACATTGTTGATGTTACTAAATTAAATCCTACTTCAAGGACTTTATATATTGAATAGTATAGATATAATTTATTAATTTACTATTGGGTTATCGGTTAACCCGTTAAGAAAAAACCTCAAACCGTTAAGAACTGATAAACCCAATAGTAACAAAAAATCAAAACCATTATCGAAACTACTAATAAACCAATAGCTTATTTTCTATTTGAGTTATCGATTTCGATTCAATTTTGAACACCCCTAAGCCTAATCACCCATAGTGGGGGCTTGAAAAGGTAGAGTGTAGGCCGTCTTTACCACTACCTCTGCAAGGTAGAGAGTCTGTTTTCAAAAGACACTCGACAAATATATTTGACTGGATACATAAATTAAAAAAGAAAGAAATTTTTTGAAGCTTGACATTAAAATATACTCTATTATTTAAATGTATATTCGCATTCCATTATACACCAAACACAACTATATAGTAAAATTATATTCTTATTTATGATTTTTTAATATATGTGTAAAAAAAAGTGATCAACCAGTATGGAACGGAGGGAGTGCTCTCTTAGTTTCATATTGTCCTCCAATTAATTAGTTATTAATTATCCATTTCATATTATTGGATACCTATCGACTTGAAACACTCTTTAAAAAAATTTTAATTGCAGAGATATTTTATCAAATTAATCTTATTAATCATGGTTGATGCTCTAAATTTTACAACTAGTACTTTCTATTTCTTTTTTTATCAAAAGGATAGATATATTAGAAATTACGTAATGTCAAGCATATTGTTTGATGCTGCATAACTAGAAATTTGGGCCGTGGTATGGCCAATTACATAGTGGCTACTAGGATTGAGTTTCCTTATATACATAGTTCCCGCAAGGTCTTCCCATGTTAGTTTTTTGGCACACAATGGGGGAACTAACAAAAAGGTTGGCTTTCCAAAGGTGTTGTGCTTCAGTCCTTCCTTGCTAAGCATGTCCGCCACCTTGTTCTGCTCACTGAAGATGTGAGTTGGCATTGCTGCTGTTGCTCCCAAATATACACGCAAGTGTACGTGGTCGCTCAAGCAATATAGTTTCTTTTAGAAACGAGTTTTCGTTTCCAATTAGGGACTTGTGATCGGCTTATATTTAATACTTAATTCCACAATTAAACAAAAGTAACCTTTTAAAGAGTTTGATGGTTATTAACTATTACTACAAATTATGCAATAACTAAAAGTAACTAAAAATGAACGACTTTAATTTGATGTTTCAAGCAAGTAAAAAACAATTTCAGGATTGCTGCCCATAGCACAACAAAGAGATTAACATCCCACATATTTCTAGTTTTGATCACAACTAAGAGTGGCAAACGAGCGAGTCGAGTCGAATATGAGTCGATAAAAAATGAGTTCAATAAAAATGAATAAATTACTCGACTCGACTCACATTTTAAAGGGTAAAAACAAGTTATCCAATGGATAATATGGGTTCCCATACTCAGAGGCGTATCCAGGATTTCTGCAATATGGGTGCACAATTACAAAAAAATGTATCTTAAATATAAATTTGATCGGTTTGACTTTTAGGTTTTTAATATGAACCATTAAATTTTAAAAATTATAGGTCCAAAACATATAATGCTACTAGTTTTAAATTTTAATATACACATTTGATTTAATTATATAAAATTTTTACAATGCTAATTATTTTAGGAATTTTCATTGTAACACACTTGAAAATTTTGAAAGATTAAAGAAAAAAAACAAAAAAATAATTAGTTGAAACGCCAAAAGTGTAACCAATAACCACTTAGAGAGGTGTTAGTAAAAGACAAGATAGATATAAGATTTAAATTTGTATCCTCACTTAGAGGGGTGCACCCAATCATCATCGTATTATTATATGATACTTTGAACTTGGGTTCACAAATCTATATTTAAATATTTTATAAAAAATATAACACTACTATATATATCTAGAGAGGGGAGCATGAGTTCACGTAAACCCACGGCACCCCCTCAAGATACGCCCCTGCCCATACTCAGTGGCGGATCCAGGATTTAGAGTCCGTGGGTGCCAAATAGACTTATCGATTAAATTAATTTTATATTTGATTAAATTATTCGCCTTTGGATATATATCATAAATCAATCAATAAAATATAAATAATAAGATATTACACTTTTATTGAGTATTTAATCAATTAAAAGAAAAGTCAAAGGAGTAATAATGTAATTAATTTAATTTAAGTCAATAAAAATTATAAAAAAATAAAAAATAAATTGTGCTGTTTTTTCTTTAAAAACGTGCTTGGAGCTTTTTTTTTTCTTAAAAAACGTCTGCAACAAATTTCTCAAAAAAATAGGTACAAATGGGATTCAAACCCACAACATCAACCTTCTAAAGTTGCCCTCCTACCGTGGCACCACAAGCCAATTTTATTCTGTAGGTGACACGCTTTATATTTATATAAATATTATATATATATATATATATATATATATATACCTATGTATATATAAAGTTTCCGTCAAAGTTCGGGGGTGGCGTGGCACCCCCACACCTCTTCATAGATCCGCCCCTGCCCATACTTACCCATATTATAATAGAAATCTTGTTAAAAGTTTTAAAAACAAAAAAAATTTATAGTTTTTTTATCCCTTCACTCCACCCTCTATCCCAAAAAAATGTAAAAAAGAATTACCATCCCACCCCCTACCAGCCCCCCCCCCCTCCTCACACCCCATCCAAAAAAAAATTAACAAAATTTTAACTTTTTTCCGTTAAAATATTTTTTTAATTTTTTTTTTTATAAAATTTACCAACCCACCCTCTACCACCCCCCACCTCCCTATCCCAAAAAAAAAGTTAACAAAATTTAAAATTTTTCCATTAGATTTAATTTTTTTTTTAATCCCCCCACCCCCTACCATGCCCCTCCCACATCCCATCCAAAAAAAAATTAACAAAATTTTAATTTTTTTCATTAATTTTTTACCCCCCTACCCCACAACCCCCTACCAGCCCCACACCCCAACCCAAAAAAAGTAATTAACAAAATTTTAAATTTTTTTTATCACCCCACTCCCCTCCATTCCATCCCCCAAAAAAAAATTAACAAAATTTAAAAAATTTTCTATTCCCCCCTACCAGACCCCCCTCATCCTAACAAAATTTATAGGAATGTGTTTGACCGAACACATTAGCAATACTACAAAGCAGTAAAGAGAGTCAAGAAAGGTGAATTAGGATCGTGATCGTCCTTGCCGTCCTGATGCCTCATCAATCGTATTCTAAAAATACTGTTGATTTCACTTTATCTCTGTGGAAGAGAAATCAACGGTAGTAGTAATTGCAAGATTTTCAGAAACAGAGACAGTAGTTTTAGAATAGCTAATTGCTTCGGCATCTATAACGTTGTCTTCTGAATATGGCAGAGAGAGATAACATTAGAAAATCGTCTTCATGGCGACCAACGTTTTATAGAAAGTAAGAAAATTGTCTTTCATGGTATAAAAGAGAAAGTAAGTAAAAAATACAAAGACCAACTTTTTATAGAAAGTAAGTAAAAGATAAAGACAAACTTTTTATAGAAAGTAAGTAAAAAATAAAGACGATTTTTTTATAGAAAGTAAGCAAATGCAATGCAACTTATACTAAAAAAGAAATCTAGTTCTATTTTTGGTAAAATAATTTGAGTTAAAACCGTTTAGTTTCATATTACTCCAATTATGTTATTTATTATCCGTTCCATTATTTTAGCTTTCTTGATAATTTGTTATTTACACTTTCCTTTTATAGTTTTGTGTGTATAATTTTCTTCTCCTGCATAGGATCAAAATGTGATTCAAATGTTTGAGTTTTTTCTGTTTTTATCCCGTACCAGAAAAGGAAATTTTTGGTATAATTATTTGGGTTAATGAGTTTAAATTTTACCTGGTCTTTTATTAAAATTTGGTTTTAGGCCACTAATTTTATGGAGACTTTTTAATCATCACATCTACTTGTATGATCAAACATATTGTAAATGTGAGATTACACTAGATATGCTACTATTGTTCAACTATGTATATATTTGAGCTCTTTTATTAAAATTTTGTTTTAGGCCACTAATTTTGTTGAGACTTTTTTTTATCATCAAACATGGTTTGTTCAATTATGTATATACATGAGGTCTCTTATTAAAATTTTTCTTTAGACCACTAATTTTATTGAGACTCTTTGATAATTAAATTTGCTAATATGATCAAACTCACTTGTGAGATTACATTAGATATATTATTGTAGTAATAATTGTATTTAATCTCCTAATACATGTGCATCAGAGAGTCAGGGAAAAAAAAGAGATCATAAGATATTTTTCTTCATTTTTGATCTTTTAAATTATCTTGATTATCTTTGTTTAGTTATTTTTTGTTGCATCTGTTCATATGTTATATTTGTCATATTTTATATTTCAGTTATGGAACAATCTCTTAAAAATTCAAGAGTGATTTGTGTTATTTTGGAACTGATGTTAAGTTTTGATGATTTAACAAACTTAGAGATCTAACAAGGAACCATATCCTTGTTATTGGGACTGATGACAGTGAAATGAATGAATAAACTCAGTGTGAGGAATATTTGTTTATCATCATCAAAAAGGGGAAAAATGTTATATTCTAGGTGTTTTGATGATCCTCACAAATGCAGGGACCTGGTCCTTGGCAGAGTTCTCTCGTCCAGATTTATAATGGTGTACAACTGTAAAGCTGTCCTATCAGAGGTTGGTGAGGCATCAACATACTACACCAATCACAATGGACAAGGTTGTTTCTCCGACGGTCAATAACTCTTTATGGTTGATTTAATCAACATGACAAACAACAAATTAAATCATTCATTCAAAATGAGAGAGCGCCAACAAGTCTTCTCAAGAACTCACTAAGAAAAGTTTGCAAGGGACCTGGTCCCTGCAAGACTGCGTATGTGAAAAGACGACAAGACAACTGTCAAAAAAGCTGCCACCTCTGATGTGGTAGGTGCACGTCTTTCCAGAGAGGCAGACTCTCAACCAATAGGTGGTCCCAAGGAGTTTGTGTTATTTTGATATAATCTCTTAACACAAAACACAAACTCAAGATTTGGCAAACAAAACTTGAATTTTCTCTGAAAATTCATAAGCTTCAAAAGAGAAGACCATCTTCAAGGAAGAACACTGTTCATATCAACAAGGGACCTGATGGAGTGCTGAAGCGCCTTGTTGTATTTAGAGCTTTGTATCTTATGTGCTTAAATTGTAAATCTATTCCTATGTTATAAACGAATTAGATTTTCGTTCTGTTCATCTAAAAGTCTAAGTCAGTTAAGGGTAACTGATCCCTTCACTGACTTAGTGGGCAGTGTTGTATTTGCTTAGTCAAATTCTAAATCATTTAGAGTTAGGTGGTTTAGTGGGCAGTGCTGTATATGCTTAGTTGAAGTCTAAGTTATCTAGAGTTAGGTAGCTTATTGGGCAGTGTGGTATCTGCTTAGTTGCTTTTTTTTGTAGTAAAGTTACTACATAGAGGGGGG